>CM042402.1:28132864-28205364 GCA_023634145.1 Thymallus thymallus | reverse complement strand
GCATAGGCCTGCACACACTGGCATATGCACTCACTCTTTCACACGCTTACTCACTCAGCCCCTCACATCAATACTAGCATAGCCTGCTATGCCCAATACAATGGTTCATGCCTCATTCTAGGTGGCACGCTAGTGTGAGAGAAACAGCGAGGATAGAAGTAGGAGAGAGAGAGAGAGAGGTGTGCAGGCCAGGAGGAGCAGTGAAGTTCAGAGGGTAATGTGTCAGCAGGGTAAACTGTAGCGCAGCGGAGCAGAGCGACAGGGGGGCGTAAGAGGGCGTGTGGGTCATTGGCAGGCGGGGGCGGTCAGTGAGGTAAGGGAGAAGTGGCTGCCTCTCTCAGAGCTCCCCACAGGGCTGCATTTGGACTATTATTATCTCTGGGAATCCAGAGCATTCAAAAGGGCCCAGGAGCCAACTGGTGGGCCACAGTAAAAGGCAGGCCCTGGAATAACACAGATGCCCTTCAGTCATCTTGCCAAGTGCCCTTGTCTCAAACACACACATCAATTCACTGACCTTTCACAGGGGGGAGGCCTTCCCTCTTGGTTTGTTCTCTCTCTGCCCTCCAATTTACCACACATTGACTGTATCCCGAATGTCACCCTATTTCCTTTATAGTGCACTACTTTTGATAGGGCTCTGGCTAAAAGTAGTGCAAGATATAGGGAATAGGGTGCCATTTGGGATGTAGCCATATCCTCTTTTAGGAAGAAGTCAATATGAGGGTGTCACTGTAACTCCTGTATAGAATAGAATACAAGATTTTATAGTAACACTTTACTTGACACCCAGTGTCATAACACTTTGTGACACAGCCATAACCTTGTCATAATACGTCATAATAGCTGACTTGACGTGTCATAACCTGTCATAACAGTTGTAATGACCATATGTTTACACCTGTTGTGTTATTTTATGGCTGGTTATTCAAATTAGTTTTTCCCTGTCAAGAAGTATTCCTCCATCCTTTGTTGTTGTTGTAATGAATTCTTTACAGTTATGTTTTTTTCATCATATTTTAAATAACTTAATTTATGATACTCTCATGAAGTATTATGACCATCCTGTGTCACTTTACTTGGACTAAGAAAATGCACCTTTTGACACTGTCAAGAAGCATTATGACCATCATAATCATATGACCTATATATATCACGTACATGCCCTTATATCAGTCATCAGTCACAAAGAGGGTGTCTTTTCCTGGTCCTGAAATCTGCTCTCTGCATTCATCCCAGTCATCAACACCAGAGCTTTGGGGTCGGTGCATGTCTGACATCAATGTGTGCGCAATTACAATGATTATCTAACATGGTCAATAAATAAACATACTGTTGACACGTAGGCTATGGTGTAATGGAATGTTTTGTCTTGTTTGGTAGATTTTGTGGGTTTTGACCCTCTTATGTAGGTGTCATAACTAGCCATAAAATAACACAATATATGTCACAACAGGTCTAAATATACGTGATATGACCATATTACAACAGGTTATGACAAGTTATGTCAGCTGTTATGACATATTATTACATGGTTATGACTGTGTCATAACATGTTGTGATGCTGGGTGTCAAGTAAAGTATTACTGATTTTATATCTATCCATTCATATTTATTTAGCGAGTTCATCATTCATGTGAACAATAGGAGTTGAACGTCAGTCAGCCTGTGAACTTTTCGTGTCCTCTTCGTTGCTCTCTGTCTCTGTCTCTTTCTCTCACTCTGTCTCCCTCCCTGGCTCCCATGACCCTTCACAGACCCCATCACACCCTGACATTTAGACACTAAGCCACCTATTTCAGTCAACTTACTCTTAAGCAAAGCTGGGCCAAGCCATCTTTATGGAAATCACCAGTCTGTATGTGTACTCATTTGTAGTAGGTCATGATGGGGGCTGCCAGCCAGGCCTAGTCTTAGCCTCATGTCTCCTCTAGGTGAGCTGAAGGCCCCGGCGCCCATATTCTCTGGCCCTCATCCCACATTGCATTCATCTAATGAAAACCTGTCTGTCTGTCTCATCAGGAGCTGTTGCCAGACGTTTCTCTGCATCAAAGTCACACTGCTTTGATATAGCTATTATCAATGGTCAAATAAAATGGAATAACTGAATCTGGGGGGGAAATGAAAGAGATCTCTGTCAGACATCTAAAGGCAGAACAAGGTATAGTGTGGTAAGGGAGTAAAGCCTTTGAGCAATGAAAAGAGAGAGAGAGAGATATAACAGATAGAAACAAATACTGCATGTTTAGTAGCCTTTTCTGGCCCCTCAGAGTGCTCTCTAGTGTGTCTTGGCTCTGGGTTGGTAAAAGGGCCCTGACCATGTGACGTCTGTCTGTCTGTCCGTCCGTCCGTCCGTCAGTCAGTCTGTCTGTCAGTCAGTCTGTCAGTCTGTCTGTCTGTCTGTCTGTCTGTCTGTCTGTCTGTCTGTCTGTCTGTCTGTCTGTCTGTCTGTCTGTCTGTCTGTCTGTCTGTCTGTCTGTGCCTGTGTCCATGAGAGCACAGCTGACCATCTCTCTTACTCCGACAATCTAACTCAGCATCCTGATAGATCAAAAGACTGGGCTCTCACTCCTCTGTCCTCTCTTACCCTTCTCCTTCACCACTCTCTCACTCCTCTCATCCCTCTCTCATCTGCCTCAGCCCCTGACCATGAGTGTTACTCTCACCCCTACATCTCCCCTCTCTCTCCTCCCATGTATCACTCACCAATCTCTCACCCTTCTCGCTGCCCTCGCTCACCCCTCCCTCTCTGGCTGCTCTCACAAGGCACAGTCACAATTTCCATTAGTGGTAAAATATGTTTTTTTTTAGAGAGGAACTCAGCTTGAGACTCCCTTGGAGGATGATGAATGCTATGACCAATCACCAAAGCAGTTTTTCACATGGGGACCAGCGAGGGGTGGTCTATCGGGGGCCTCTGGTGACTGCACGGGCCGGGTATCCCCCCTCCCTCACTCTTAGATCCATGGGGCCCAGTGAGAACACAGATTGGGAATGGGCATGTGCCCATGCCAGAACATATTTGTTGAGTGGAGAAGAGAGAGGAAATGGCCTGGTGTTGGTGAGAGGCATGAGGGGAGAGGTAGGGTGAGTCAAAAGGGGGTGAGGTAATGCATGGATAATACAGAGGTAAAGCTAGGGGTTCAAAAGCTCTGAGGTGAGGTATAAGTGTGGGACCTCCCGGGGGTAAAGAGAGGCAAAGGGTAAGGGTGAGTACTTATTTGAGTAGAAATGCATTATAAGTAGTGTCAATCATTATATTGTATGACAACCTGGCTGGGTTTAGTGAGGATTGGAGTTCAGTAATAGCAGCATATTAACCATCCCTAGGGAAATGAATCCACCATCTAAAATCTGCCATGCTTTACTACTACTCTGTGGACTATCCTGGAGGCTGGAGAGCAAGGGTTGCATCTATAGAAAGAGTGCAAAGACACACCGTGTGCATGTGCACTGTGTGTTTGCATGAGTAGATAGATAGATAGATAGATAGATAGATAGATAGATAGATAGATAGATAGATAGATAGATAGAGGTAGATAGATAGATAGGTACTTTATTGATCCCCCGAGGGGGAAATTTCTTTGTCAAGCAGCTACAACAAAACACAGGGCAGGTGCAAAATGCCACAACGAAAGTACACAAAAGACAGATACACGGTACATGATACATAGAGCGGCAGTATGAAAAAGTATAGAAATACAAGATATCTGGAGTGCAAAAAAAAGCTATAAAAAGACATTGCGTAGTATGGGTGGTTGGCTGAATATGTACACTATACATCGGTGGATGTTGGATGGTTAACTATACTATACAGGTCGATGGCAGAGAAATACTTCAGTAGCTAAATTAACAGGTAAGTGAACATTTTGCATGGTTAAATTAGCTGTACAGGTAAGTATACAGTTATATTTACAGATAAGTGAATACTTGCATGGTTACACAAACTGTACAGGTAAATGACAGGAAGAGATACTTTAATAGCTAGATGTGTGTATGATATAATTTGGGGTAATAATAGTAATTCCCTTAAAATACAGTCATTAGTGCGCAGGGTTTAATTACAGACAACTGCACGTATTGCACATTCGATATACTAAAAGCAATGAGAAAAGGTGCAACTGACAGGATACTAATATGCATTCCTGAGTGAATGCCTACGTAAGTTAGGTCCAAGAATTACTAGTGTGTGTTTGTGTGTGTGTTTACAGGGTGTGTGTTTTTACAGGATACAGTAACTGTTTGTGAGCAACAGTAGTAATCTGTTGTGCTGTTGTCCTGTGTCTTAGGGTAGTGCCAGGGGTTTCAGCGTGTCACTGCTATTTCCCACCCCCCGGAAAATGAATGACCCAAGAACAGAATAGGCCACCCCAGCAGAGAGACATTAAACCAGCCATGGTCAGAGTCTTTTGAACATGGTCAGTGAATAGTTAATGTTTAAATCCATTGTGTTTTGGTATCGTCTCTGAGTGGTAAAAGTTCATGTTTCGTTTGTTTGCCTTAATCCCTCATTTTGAATTTACTTGTGTTGAGTCTACAGTATCACATGCACAAACAAACAAACACACACACGCACGCACGCACGCACACACATATACACACACGCAAACATCACGGTACTTGTCATGTAAAAAAATTGTCAGAGTACAGTACATTTCGATCATTTTGAAAAGGTAAAGCTGTTGCCGTATTGTTAAAAAGGCGTGAAGGAGAGAAGGGGAATGTCTTCCACAGTGACCTCCAAGGACGACAGTGAACTAGCTAGCCTACTTGACAAATGGCGTTATGTGAAAGGTAAGTTTAATCTCCTTCCACGCTCTTGCCATGCTCTGAACAGGATTCCGTTTCACACACCTCGCAAGGTCAGGAAAGCAACATCAAACGGCTTGGAGTCCTTGTGGGATCAGGCTTTCCACACATGCTCACTTATATACACACGCACACACACACACACACACACACACACAGACACACACACTAACACACACACACACACACACACACACACACACACACACACACACACACACACACACACACACACACACACACACACACACACACACACACACACACACACACACACACACACACACACACACACACACACACACTTACATATACCTGCTGTGGCCGGCATTTGGGGGTCATCCACAGCACATAAACTGCAGACGGCCCGCTCATGTAAATTCTCTCTCTTGACAACTGAGAATTCTCATAAGCTCTAGTAGTCAGCTGTCTACTGCATTCCTCAGAGGGCAACCGTGACTATGGTAATGTGGGTGTCAGTGTTGCTCGGTGTGTGTGAGAGTTTGAAGTGTGTATTTGAAAGAGAGCTTTTTCTGTGTGTGTGTGTGTGTGCATGTAAGTCGGCTGCTGTATCAATGAATGCAAATGTATATGCAGTGCATTTCTGGTGATGTGTGTGTGTGTGATGTGAGTGTTTATGTGAATGTGTGTGTGTGTGTGCGTGTATTTGTGCACGCCCGTGTGTGTGCGTGCATGTCAATAACACATTGTAGAGAAGGGAAGATGAGGCCCCACTAAGTAGCTACAAATAGAAGTGCAAAGTGGCTCAATCCCTGCTGAATGTTTGTCCAGAGGGGTGGGTTATGGGGGAGTGGGCATCTCTGTGCCAGTCTGCTGGGCTTGATACCCCATAAACCTGGCGTTTCCTTCCCTGGGAGAGCCTTAATTAAGATGGTATTGGGCGGTATCGGAGGCTTCTGAATCCCCCAGACCTTTCTAGGGGCTTTGTGAAGGCAGGAGAGGGTTAGATAGGGATAACAGCTAGCGGCTTCTGTCCTTTCCTGTCACGCACGCCACAGCACGGTATGCATACAATCAGGTTCGAAATTATTAACACCCTTGATAAAGATGAACAAAATACATGCACCCCTGTTTTTAATACTCCCTTGCGAGGATAACGACACAGACCACATTGGGAGGGATCTTAGACCATACAGAATCTTTCCAGATCCTTGATATGCTTTGTCTGCTCTTGGCACTTGCATTGGATCCGGTGCTGTGGTCAAATGACATGAAAATAGAGCTCTTTGGCCACGCACACAGTTGGTGGATTTGGCGTCGTAAAAAGGAAGCATTTTCATAAAGGTAACCTCATACCCACTGTCAAATACGGTGGTGGATCTTGGATTGTGTTGTCCTGTGTAGCTCAGTTGGCAGAGCATGGTGCTTGCAATGCCAGGGTTGTGGGTTTGGTTAACAAGGGGTATGAAAAAAGCATGAAAATGTACGCACTCTCTACTGTAAATTGCTCTGGATTAGAGCGTCTGCTAAATAATGTAAATGTAATGTTATGGGGCTATTTTGCTTCCTCTTGTCCTGGGGCCCTTGCTAAGGTCAACGGCACCATGAACTTTGCCAAGTACCAGGATATTTTTGCCAAAAACCTGGTTGCCTCGGATATCAAGGATCAAGGATCTGGAAATACACCATCGCTCTGTGTCAGGCAACCCCTGGGCCCTCTCCTTCTCAGCCAGCCAGGCAGGTCTTCAGCTCTCCGACTGGAGTTAGGACATAATAACCCTTCCAGAGGAGAGAGGAGATGAGAGGAGGGCTACAATGACTTAGTCAGTTAACAAGTCTGGGGGCTGAGAGCTACATGTTCCCACCCCAGTGCTTACAGGACTCCTCCTAGCCCAGGAGAGATGCTTTGTTGGCCTGGTAAGGCTGATGTCAGACCACTTGAACACCACTTGAGTAAGAGTAGAGAAAAAGGGAACCTCTGTGGTCTGTAAAAGCCTCACCTCTCAGTACCACAGAGAATAACTGATATGCCCTAACTACTAGTCACCTATACACTGAGTGTACAAAACATTAGGAACAGGCACTGCATCTCAGTGCTAGAGGTGTCACTACAGACACCCTGGTTTGAATCCAGGCTGTATCACAACCGGCCATGATTGGGAGTCCCATAGGGCGGCGCACAATTGTCCTAGTGTCGTCACAAGTTTGGCCGGTGTAGGCCGTCATTGTAAATAAGAATTTGTTCTTAACTGACTTAGTTAAATAAAGGTTAAATAAAAATAAAATAAATAAACCTTTATGATATTTAGTTGCACCCCCTTTTGCCCTCAATTAATTGGGGATGCTGGACCATGTTGACTCCAATGCTTCACACGGTTGTGTCAAGTTGACTGGATGTCCTTTGGGTGGTGAACCATTCTTGATACACACGGGAAACTGTTGAGAATGAAAAACCCAGCAGCGTTACAGTTGTTGACACACTTAAACCAGTGCGCCAGGCACCTACTACCATACCCCATTCAAAGGCACTTAAATATATTGTCTTGCCCATTCACCTTCTGAATGGCACACATACACAATCCATGTCTCAATTGTCTTAAGGCTTTAACCTGTCTCCTCCCCTTTATCTAGACTGATTGAAGTTGATTTAACAAGTCATGTCAATAAGGGATCATAACTTGCACTTGGATTCACCTGGCCAGTCTATGTCATGGAAAGAGCAGGTGTTCTTAAAGTTTTGTACACTCAGTGTGTTTACCCCCAAAAGAATGAGTGGGAACCATGCAGGCCGTATCCAGGAAAGTCACAAAGTTACTGTGGAAGTTCCATTATGACAATGTCTAAAAAACTCCAGCCGGTGAAATTAAGCAGTGACCAGAGTGATATATGACTGGTGTTTAGCTCTTTATTGAGATGATGAAACGTGGCTGGCAGGTAGAGAAAGGTGGAGAGAAGACAAAGGCCATCTCAATCAGTGGACCCCTATGTTTTTCATCTCCCTCTTTTGTGTAGCTGTCATCTTGGCCAGGATCGGGGTGGAGGTGGCGTGGAGAGAGCGGCAGGCGCTCGGGGTAGCGGAAAGTAATCCTTTAAGTGGGAGACTTTAACTCTCTCACAGAGTAAACAGGAGGGTGGTGGAAGGGGCATTGTTGATGGCTAATGTTACCTAACCGCACGAGCACCCCAGGGCATTGTGTGGGTGCGTTAGACAAGCAGTGTATGTGTGTATGAGTGTGTGTTTGTGTGTGTCTGAGGGCCACTAAAGCATTGTGACAGAATGCTAGTCTAGTAACACAGAAAGGGGAACAGACGCCTCTCCACCAGGGTGAATCAGGCCACTGCATTGGAAATATCCCTGACCGCCTCCCAATTCAATTATGGACCTCCAACCGTTAATTTAGGGAATGTGTGTGTATGTGTGTGTGTGTGTGTGTTTGAGTGTGTGTGCGTGTGCGGTGGGGGGTGGTGTTAGTTTCCGGGTTAGGGGCACAGGGGTGACCCCTCCAGCTGACGGTCAGTGAAGCAGGACAGGACAACACAGTAACAGTCTTGTTAACGAGGCCACGCCATACCTCCCACCTGTTACCCAAAAACCTTTCCTGTTACCCCCCCCCACCCCGCTCTGGAGAGTGGTTCAAACCCCGCACCAACCGGGTGTTTCCCTGGGACGCCTCATTTGAGGCCCTCCTTCCTTCATTTAGCCCAGGGTTCATTTATCTCTCTCCCTGTCAGGGAGGTTCACATCGTTTGCAAAGCTTCCTGTCTGCACACTGTAAACAGCACTCTCCCAGGATGATGTTTAGTCTGGACTAGACTAACTCTGTCTGGAGAGGACAGGAGAGGCTGCTGCTGCCTGTCCTGGTGGGGCTGAATGATAAAAAGGAGGCACTGAATTCTTAATATAATTGTATTTTTCTTCTATGTCAAATAGAAACACAAAGAGCACACGTTTACACGCACGCGCACGCGCACGCGCACACACACACACACACACACACACACACACACACACACACACACACACACACAAACACAAGCAATACAACATATTCAGTTATCATCTCAATCATAGCACTAGGTTTTCAGTGATAAAGATATCACAGTGAAATGTACGACATAGCCGAGGGCTTGGGAAAATAGTGTTTGCCCACCTGTAGAATTCATCTACCCTCAGGCCCTTTGAGATGGTTGCTGTCTGTCTTATAAACAGTGAGAAGAGATTTTACATGGCTGGAGACTTCGGCTCAATCTTTTTTAATAACACACAAATGTTGGAAATAACAGGCTATTTTGACCAGCCAGGTCACCCGTGATACAAGTCCGTGTTAGATGTCCATCCATGTCTAAGGACGTCGGGAGATGACTTGGAAACCGGCCACTAGGGGCAACAGTGATGGCTGTTACCTTCAAGTAGGTTTCGGTTTTGCTAAGGTGTTGTAGACTGGGATGGGCGTAACATCTGCCTCTGGTGCCGAAAGGTTGCATGTTGAAATCCAGTGATAGAAAGTTGTTTTTGATATTTTTGTTTTGAGCCTATCCCAAACCTTAACACTTAGCTTAACCATTCAGAGTTAATGCCTAACCTTAAGATTTCGGAGTTAATGCCTAAACCTAACCCTATTCTGAGTTAATGCCTAAACCTTTGACACTGACAAACTGAGAATCTGAGATCAATAAAAAATAACCTTGTCTTGAATGCATCAATAGCCTAGGCCTAGGTGTGTGAAGACAAACAAATTGTAGTCTACAATATGAGGAGGAAATTATAGTCTTAAAAATACTTTCCAGTTTCATTGACTCACCCAATGATGCGCAGCTTACTCGCCGGTGTTGGCTGATACAGTAAGTTTCTGAATGAGCTGACATTTTGTGAGCGGGCTGCTCTTGTGTGATACAAACCACACCCTTCCTTACTATCCCTACTGCGTTAGAAACATTGATCGACAGTGTATGCTCTAATGATGTTAGAAATAATGACTCTCAATTGTCAAACTATTGATGTTGGGCTAATGCATGTTTTCATGGTAATTTGAATGGGGGGGGATTCATGGCCTATCAGTCTAGTTAGAGTGTTCGAACTTGTAAAGCGTCTACACGGGATTTCTTGGATTATAGTCAGGTGTGGTTTCGTTGCATGCAATGGTAGTGTCCGCGATAAGCTAACGCAATGAGCCACTTGTGGATTTGACAGGTCTTATGCAGTTCCACCTTCAATCTCCAAACCAACCGCTATGCCGATGTCAATCTGATTGAATCTAGCCCTAAATATCTATAATTCAAAGACAAACAAATAGCTTTTTCACATCTTATACACTGAGTATACAAAACACTAAGA
Source organism: Thymallus thymallus (assembly GCA_023634145.1). Lineage (NCBI taxonomy): Eukaryota > Metazoa > Chordata > Actinopteri > Salmoniformes > Salmonidae > Thymallus > Thymallus thymallus. The sequence continues at coordinate 28,195,259 of CM042402.1, read as the reverse complement.
GTATAAAAAGCATTTTCCATGACAGACTGACCAGGTGAATACAGGTGAAATCTATGATCCCTTATTGATGTCACTTGTTAAATCCACTTCAATCAGTGTAGATGAAGGTTAAAGAAGGATTTATAAACCAGTTGAGACATGGATTGTGTATGTGTGCCATTCAGAGGGTGAATGGGCAAGACGAACATTTTAAGTGTCTTTGAACGGGGTTTGACAATAGGTGCCAGGCGCACTGGTTTGTGTAAAGAACTGCAACGCTGCTGGGGTTTTCATGCTCAACAGTTTCCCATGTGTATCAAGAACGGTTCACCACCCAAAGGACATCAAGCCAACTTGACACACATGTAGGAAATATTTGTGTCAACATGGGCCAGCATACCTGTGGAACGCTTTCGACACCTTGTAGAGTCCGTGCCCCGAAGAAATTGAGGCTGCTCTAAGGGCAAAAAGGCAACTCAATATTAGAAAGGTGTTCTTAATGTTTGGTATACTCCGTTTATATGCATTTTATCTAAATCACATCATTGATATGGTCAGGAAGGTTGTGTGTCATTCTGTAGATTGTTTTCACACAATCTAAAAATATATCTTATTATTGTATTGTTCAGTATTGTTTATTGTACAAATGGCTGTTTCGAGTATTTTGTTTCACAAATGGCTGCTCAGTTTAAAGGTCTTTAATGAGAAAACCTCTTTAACTAGACTGGTAAAACACTGGACGTGGAGTTGAGAGGAAAAGAGTGAATGAGTGAGAGAAAGAAAGAAAGAAAGAAAGAGTGAAAGTGAGATGAAACAGTAGAGAGAGAGAGAGAGAGGGAATAAAAAAAACAAAATCCCAACCCCCGCCCTACTTTTAGTGTGAAAATCGCTATAAACCCATCACCTCCAATAACAGACAGGCATGAAAAGATGAAAAACTGAGGAGGTGGAGAGAAACAGAGAGAGAGAAATAGATAGAGGGACAGAGAGAGAGAAAGAGAGAGACAACGAAAGAGAGAGAAAGCCTTAATGTGAGAAAGAAAAAGAGATAGACAGAGAGAAAGGAAGTGTGAGAGAAAGAGAGAGAGAGTGAGAGAAAGAGAGAGATTCATTCTCTTAGCTGTGTCCGCTAAGAGAATAGTCTCCTCATTCACTTTTAAATGCCCTCCACAGTCCGCTGCACACTGTTCATTACAGTCAGTCTGGCCATTCCCCAACCAGTCAGACCCAGGCTCCTCACACATAACAGAACAGAACAACCGACCCAGACTACAGCAGAGCCACCACTGGAATATGCCTCCATCAGGACCAATTATGGCTCTAAGATGGACCTATATCTGTTTAGTGAATGAGGGTTGTGAGGAGGTAGGGGGTGTTAGGGGAGAAAGGAGGAAGGAAGTAAAGGGAGTGAGGATATTTTTTTTACTTACTCATAACACCCATTCATCTCTATCTGTGTTTCTCTCCATTTAACCTATATACATTCACACACACACACACGCACGCACGCACGCACGCACACTGAGGCATTTAACAAGAGGGATTTCCAAACAATCCTGCTCTGCCTTATCCCTCCCCCTGCCCTCACAACACACAGTGTTGTTTTCAGGGGCACTGGTGCCGGGGATGCACACCTCCAGCCCACCAGGATCAACAACACAGGAGTGATGTGCAGTGGTGTAAAGTACTTAAGTAAAAATACTACTAAAGTACTACTTAAGTAGTTTTTTGGGGTATCTGTACTTTACTTTACTATTTATCTTTTTTTACATCTTTTACTTTTACTTCACTACATTCCTAAAGAAAAGTATGTACTTTTAACTCCATACATTTACCCTGACACCCAAAAGTACTAGTTACATTTTGAATGTTTAGCAGGACTGAAAATGGTCTAATTCACACACTTATAAAGATAACATCCCTGGTCACCCCTACTGCCTCTGATCTGACAGACTCACTAAACACATGCTGTGTTTGAAAATGATGTCTGAGTGTTGGAGTGCGCCCCTGGCTATCCATCAATACAAAAATAAAAATAAAATGGTGCCGTCTGGTTTGCTTAATATGAGGAATTAGAAATTATTTATACTTTTACTTCAACTTTTGATACTTAAGTATATTTGAGCAATTACATATATTTGCAGCACATGTTTTCAAATGCTAGCACACCAAAACTGTTAAAAACACATTCAAAAGAGAATGATGGCAAATGTGCATTTCTGCAGTAACAAGATTGAAACATATACAGCGGGTGAAATAAGTATTGAACACGTCACCATTTTTCTCAGTAAATATATTTCCAAAGGTGCTATTGACATGAAAGTTTCACCAGATGTTGGTAACAACCCAAGTAATCCATACATACAAAGAAACCAAAACAAATAAGTTCAGAAATTAAGTTATGTGTAATAATGTGAAATGACACAGGGAAAAAGTATTGAACACATGAAGAATGGGAAATTCAAAAAGGCATGGAAAGCCAAGACAACAGCTGAAAACTATCAGTAATTAAAAAGCAATCCAGCCCCCTGTCAGTGCAAATTAATATCAGCTGGTTCAGTCCCAACTGATGGCCTACAAAAAGGTCTCATTGCCAAGGTGTCACACAAGACACATCTCATGATGGGTAAAAGCAAAGAGCTGTCTCAAGACATTCGCAACCTAATTGTTGTAAAACATAATGATGGCATTGGTTATTGGCACATTTCTAAGCTTCTGAATGTTCCAGTGAGCACTGTTGGGGCCATAATATGGAAGTGGTAAGACAATCATTTCACCATAAATTTGCCTCGACCAGGTGCTCCTCGCAAGATTTCTGACAGAGGAGTGAAAAGAATAATCAGAAGAGTTGTCCAAGAGCCAAGGACCACTTGTGGAGAGCTTCAAAAAGACCTGCAATTAGCAGGTACTGTTGTCTCAAAGAAAACATTAAGTAATGCACTCCACCGCCATGGCCTGTATGCACACTCACCACGCAAGACTCCATTGCTGAAAAAAAAGCATGTTGAAGCTCGTTTAAAGTTTGCTGCACAACATTTGGAAAAGCCAATGAAATACTGGGAGAATATAGTGTGGTCAGATGAGAGCAAAATTGAACTGTTTGGATGTCATAATACACACCGTGTTTGGAGGAGAAATGGCACTGCACATCACCCTAAAAACACCATTCCAACAGTGAAGTTTGGAGGTGGGAACATCATGGTGTGGGGCTGCTTTTCAGCAAATGGTACTGGCAAACTTCACATAATTGAAGGAAGGATGAATGGGCAAATTTACGAGGAGCACCTGGTCGATGCAAATTTATGGTGAAATGATTGTCTTTCCACTTCCGTATTATGGTCCCAACAGTGCTCACTGGAACATTCAGAAGCTTAGAAATGCGCCTATAACCAATGCCATCATTATGTTTTGCAACAATTAGGTTGCGAATGTCTTGAGACAGCTCTTTGCTTTTACCCATCATGAGATGTGTCTTGTGTGACACCTTGGCAATGCACTGACAGGGGGCTGGATTGCTTTTTAATAACTGATAGTTTTCAGCTGTTGTCTTGGCTTTCCATGCCTTTTTGAACCTCCCTTTCTTCATGTGTTCAATACTTTTTCCCTGTGTCATTTCACATTATTACACATAACTTCATTTCTGAACGTATTTGTTTTGGTTTCTTTGTATGTATGGATTACTTGGGTTGTTACCAACATCTGGTGAAACGTTCATGTCAATCGCACCTTTGGAAATATATTTACTGAGAAAAATGGTGACGTGTTCAATACTTATTTCACCCGCTGTAGAAAATCTCAGCAGAATGTTGAATCATTCCAAACACAGCTGATTGCCGATTTCAACTGAACGCCTACCCAAGTGTCCTGTTTTGAGTCTCGTTAACAAACAGACAAAAGAGGACGGCTTCGGAATGATTTCGTTTGGAAACATGGATCAAGGAAGACAGTTTGGTGGGGAAAGAAGAGTGGCAGGGAGAGGGAGAATGTGTGGAGGACAAAGGAGAGTTAGACCAAGAGCGCTGGTCTCTGACGAGATAAGGGCCACGATTATTGACCATGTTGTAAACCAAGGTCTCTCTTTGAGAGAGGCCGATTTAAGGGTGCAACCAAATCTGCAGTTGCATCAATAGTACAAATTTTCCGGCAAAACAACAGGTGAGATGTGCATCCTTTAATGATAATTGAACTACATATTACAGTACAATACAGTATGTTCACATTTTTACATGTACTGAAATTTTGAAATATATTGATTGTTTTGTGTTTTTCAGTAGGATCCAAAGGTTGCCTCCCACAGGAGGGAGAGGTAGAATATTATCAGAAGCGCAGGAAAATGCCATTGTTGACATGGTAATTGCAAACAATGCAATAAAACTTCTGGAAATTCGGGGTGGCCAGTCCTCTTCTGGCTGTGCCGGGTGGAGATTATAACAATTCATGGCCATTAAGGCCAGTTATTTCTCCAAGATGTTCAAACATTCATAGATGACCAGCAGGGTCAAATAATAATCATAGTGGTTGTAGAGGTTGCAACAGGTAAATACATCAGGAGTAAATGTCACTTTCATAGCCAGGCATTTAGATGCTGCGGTAGAGAGCGCAGGTGCGGTAGAGAGAGCGAGAGAGAGCGAGAGAGAGCGAGGGAGAGATGAAAACAGCAGGTCTGAGACAAGGTGGCACGTCCGATGAATAGGTCAGGGTTCCATAACCACAGGCAGAAGAGTTAAAACCGGTGCAGCAGCACGACCAGGTGGACTGGGGACAGCTGGGAGACATCAGGGCAGGTAGTCCTGAAGCATGGTCCTAAGGCTCAGGTCCTCTGGGAGGAGAGGTAGAGTGAGAGAGAGAGAGAATTAGAGGGAGCATACTTAAATTCACACAAGACACCGGGTTATAACATCAGATTTAACAAACTGACCCTAGCCCCCCGGCACATAGACTATTGCAGCATAGATACTGGAGGCTGAGACAGGGGGGGTCGGGAGACACTGTGGCCCCTTCCGACAATACCCCCGACAATACCCCCAGACAGGGCCAACCAGGCAGGATATAACCCCACCCACTCTGCCAAAGCACAGCCTCTACACCAATAGAGGGATATCAACAACCACAAACTTACTACCCTGAGACAAGCCTGAGTATAGCCCACGAAAGATCCCCTCCACTGCACAAGCCTGAGGGGGCGACAAACCGGACAGGAAGTGATGCACCCCTCCTAGGGATGGCATGGAAAACACCAGTAAGCCAGTGACTCAGCCCCCATGATAGGGTCAGAGGCAGAGAATCACAATGGAGAGACGGGAACCGTCCAGGCAGAGACAGCAAGGGTGGTTCGTCGCTACAGTGCCTTGCTGTTCACCCTTGCAACCCTGGGCCAGACTACACTCAATCATAGGACCTGCTGAAGAGATGAGTCTTCAGTAAAGACTTAAAGGTCGAGACCGAGTCTGCGTCTCTCACATTCCATAAAAATGGAGCTCTAAAGGAGAAAGCCCTTACTCCAGCTGTTTGCTTAGAAATTCTAGGGACAATAAGGAGGCCTGCGTCTTGTGACCGGAGCGTACGTGTAGGTATGTACGGCAGGACCAAATCTGATAGATAAGTAGGAGCTAGCCCAAGTAATGCTTTGTAGGTTAGCAGTAAAACCTTGAAATCGGCCCTAGCCTTAACAGGAAGCCAGTGTAGAGAGGCTAGCACGGGATAATATGATCAAATGTTTTGGTTCTAGTCAAGATTCTAGCAGCCATGTTTAGCACTAATTGAAGTTTATTTAGTGCTTTATCCGGATAGTCGGAGAGTAGAGCAGTAATCTAATCTAGAAGTGACAAAAGCATGGATTAGCTTTTCTGCGTCATTTTTTGACAAAAAAAAATAGAATTTTTGCAATGTTACGGAAAAAAGCTGTCCTTGAAATATTCTTGATATGTTCGTTAAAAGATAGATCAGGGTCCAGAGTAATGCCGAGGTCCTTCACAGTTTTTTGGGAGTTGACTGTACAACCATCAAGAACTATGTCCAGATAAAGCGTCCGGGGTAAAAAAGTTGAATGAAAAAAAAGTAGACAGAGGAAAAAATACTAATTACTAAAACGTTGGTAAATGTGTTAAATTACAGTTTTTCTCAATCGATTTGGTACATTTCTCCAAACTCAGGTAACTGCTCTCAAAACATTTAACACAGTGATCTGTACACTTTGTAATTGTCCTAAACAGATAGTAAATTCTCCTTCATTTCATACAAATTACAAATCTAAAGCATCATTTTCTCAAAACACTGTGCACAAAATTCCCTAATGTTATCACAGCAGTTCATACAGCCAACCAAATCTTTAATATATCAGGAAAAACATTTGCAGCTTTTTCATTGGTCTTCACAAAGATCACAAGCATTTTTGTACCATTTTCAAACAAACAAAACTCTGTGAATTGTAAAATAGTCAGTTGCACACCTTATGTCCTCAATTAACCCCAAATTGATATCTGATGAGTTCCACTCAACACAGAAAAAGCCACTTTCCTAATTGTTCACACAACTGTCTTAATTACAACAACTACAAAAGGGGAAGAGAAAAACAACAAAGAAGACGAATGAGGAGAAAAGACAATAAAAAGAAGAAGAATGAGCAGTGGAAAATGAAGAGGTGTAAGAGTGAGAGGTGGTGGACAGGGTAGAGGGAGAAGAAGAGGAAGAGGAGATGGAGAAAGAGAAAGAAGAGCTGACGATGTAGGAGAAGGAGCAAGAAGAGCTGAAGATGTAGGAGAAAGAGCAAGAAGAGCTGAGGATGTAGGAGAAAGAGAAAGAAGAGCTGAGGATGTAGGAGAAAGAGAAAGAAGAGCTGAGGATGTAGGAGAAAGAGAAAGAAGAGCTGAGGATGTAGGAGAAAGAGAAAGAAGAGCTGAGGATGTAGGAAGAGGAGAAGATAGAGGAGTAGAGGGAGAGGAGATGGAGAGATTGGAGGGCAATGGTATAGTGGAAAGAGAAAGAGTAGGAAATATAAGAAGAGATGGACAGAGAGGAAGAGGAGGGCAAGGTGTAAGAGGAGGGCAAGGTGTAAGAAGAGGGCAAGGTGTAAGAGGAGGGCAAGGTGTAAGAAGAGGGCAAGGTGTAAGAGGAGGGCAAGGTGTAAGAGGAGGGCAAGGTGTAAGAGGAGGGAGGAGAGGTAGAAGGACAGGGTACACACGTGTTTCAAATGAAATCAGAGCCACACTTATTGACCATGTCATAAATCATGGTCTCTCACTGAGAGAAGCTGGGCAGAGAGTTTAGCCCAATATTGTCAGGATTTGTGATAGGAACCCAAACGCAGACCGGGCAATGTAAGTATATGGTGATGTTTATTGAAGAGTGGTAATAGGGACTTGTTGAAGAGGATGTGGTTGAATAGGTAGTTGGTAGGTTGGTGGCTAAGTATCCAGGTAGGTGGCAGATAAGTGGTCCGTGATTGTTCGAATCCATATCCTAGGTGAGTGGAGGTAGAGGTGCGTAGGATGCGGCGTGATGATGGGTATATCCAGGCAGGATTCCTAAACAGAGTACAGACGGAATTACTGAGCAGGGTATAATACGACGAAGCAACTTTAACAACTGGTATAATATATATATATAACTCAGATGGCTGGTACGCAGCTACACATACTAGGTGACTTAACGATCCGGCGGGGACTGGATGTCAGGTCGTCTCTTAAATAGTGATGACCGCAGATCTGGAACAGGTGTGTAGTGCTCAGGAATAACATGACAGGCTCCGGATGAATGTAGCCCCGCCCACTCATCAGTAACCAGGCAACTGACCCCGGTACCATGAGACGGACAATAAACAAACAAGACAGACACAAACACAGACTCAGGGAACAGGGATCGTGACAGTACCCTCCCCCCGACGGACGCCTCCGGGCGGACCACCTGGAGCCCCAGGCTGACGGCGGTAGAACTCACGAATCAGGCCCGCATCCAGGATCTGGCGTTGGGGAATCCAGCACCTCTCCTCAGGACCATAACCCTCCCAGTCCACCAGGTACTGGAACCCCCGACCCCGGCGTCGAGAGTCCAAAATTCGTCGCACCGTGTAGGCGGGGCTACCATCAATGATGCGGGGAGGAGGAGGTCGAGGTGGCGGAGGTAGAAGAGGGCTGAGGCGAACCGGTTTAATGCAGGACACGTGGAAAGCAGGATGAACTCTGAGGGTACGAGGAAGTTTTAATCGGACCACCGCAGGGTTGATTACTTTCTCTACCACGAACGGGCCGATGTGTTTGGGGGACAGTTTTCGAGAATCAGTCTTAAGGGGCAGATTCTTGGTGGATAACCATACCTTATCTCCTACGGTGTAGGATGGAGCAGGTGCACGGTGACGGTTAGCTTGGTGTTGGTATTGGCCGGAAGCCCTGAGTAGTGCCTCCCGGGCACGATGCCAGGTCCGATGGCATCGACGGATGTGGTTTTGGACGGATGGCACGGACAGATCCCTCTCCTGGGACGGAAACAGGGGAGGTTGGTAGCCGTAGAGGCATTGAAATGGGGACATACCTGTGGCTGATGTGGTGAGTGTGTTGTGGGCGTACTCCACCCAGGGAAGCTGAGAGGACCAGGATGTGGGATTGGATGAGGACATGCACCGTAAGGTCGTCTCCATCTTCTGGTTAGCCCTCTCCGCCTGACCATTGGTCTGAGGGTGGAATCCAGAAGACAAACTCACGGTTGCACCAATGGCTAAACAGAAATCCCTCCACACAGCTGATGTAAACTGGGGACCACGGTCGGACACGACGTCACAAGGAAGACCGTGGACATGGAATACCTCCTTGACCAGCAGGGCCGCCATCTCCTTGGCTGAGGGGAGCTTAGGTAAGGGAATGAAGTGAGCAAATTTGCTAAAACGATCAACCACGGTAAGTATGACTGTGTTACCCTCTGAAGTCGGTAGACCAGTGACAAAATCCAAAGACAGGTGGGACCAGGGGCGACGAGGAATGGGTAGAGGACGTAGGAGACCAGCACTGGGCTGGTTGGAACCCTTGTTCTGTGCACAGGTAGGACATGGTTGGCCACCAGAACCGTCTCCTAAGAAAGGACATGGTTCGGGCTATACCAGGATGACATGTAAGGTTAGAGGAATGTGCCCACTGCAACACAGCTGATCTGACAGATTTGGGAACGAAAAGGCAACCCTTTTGGACCTGGATTATTCCGGAGAGCAGTCTTAACCTCCTCTTCAACCCTCCACATAACAGCCCCGAGGATGCAATTCTTAGGTATGATGGTATCAGGTTGTGGACATACTTCCTCCTCCTTGTTGAACACGCGGGACAGAGCATCAGGCTTAATGTTCCGAGAACCGGGTCTGTAGGTTAGGGAAAAATTAAAACGTCCAAAAATAGAGCCCACCTGGCTTGTCGTGAGTTAAGTCGCTTGGCAGATCGCACATATTCTAGGTTCTTGTGGTCAGTCCAGACCACAAATGGTAGTTCTGCCCCCTCCAACCAATGGCGCCACTCCTCTAAGGCGATCTTGACCGCAAGCAGCTCTCGGTTACCTACATCGTAGTTTATCTCCGCTGGGGACAAACGGCGAGAAAGAAAAGCACAGGGATGAAGCTTACCGTCCTCGATGGACCGTTGAGACAGGACTGCTCCTACTCCCACGTCTGAAGCATCCACTTCGACCACAAACTGCCGGGCAGGATCTGGTTGGGAGAGAATGGGTGCTGAGGTGAACCGTCCTTTAAGATCCAGAAATGCCTGTTCAGCCTCCGGGGTCCATGTGAAGGATCTGGCACTGGAGGTGAGAGTAGTTAATGGTGTAACCACCCGGCTATAGTCACGAATGAACCGTCTGTAGAAATTTGCAAACCCCAAAAACCTCTGCAGCTGTTTTCTGCTGTCTGGCCTCGGCCACTCCAGAACCGCCTCAAGCTTCGCCGGATCCATCCGAACCTGTCCCTCGGAGATGATGTATCCCAAGAAGGAGGTGGTGAGTGCGTGGAATTCACATTTCTCAGCTTTGACATATAACCGGTTCTCAAGCAACCTATGGAGTACCTGTCGAACATGCTGTATGTGTTCAGAGGGATCCTTGGAGAAAATCAAGATGTCATCCAGGTATACAAAAACAAATTGACCAATCATGTCCCTCAACACGTCATTGATCAAACACTGGAAAACAGCAGGGGCATTGGTTAGTCCGAATGGCATGACTAAATACTCAAAGTGACCCATGGGTGTGTTGAAGCCTGTCAACCACTCATCCCCCTCCCTGATTCTGACCAAATGGTATGCGTTACGAAGGTCAAGTTTGGTAAAAACAGTTGAACCTTGAAGTGAGTCAAAAGCTGTATTCATCAAGGGCAAAGGGTACTTGTTCTTTACAGTTATATCATTCAATCCCCGATAATCTATGCAAGGTCTAAGTGTTCCATCCTTCTTACCCACAAAGAAAAATCCAGCTCCAAAAGGTGAGGATGAAGGGCGGATGAGACCAGCCGTCAGAGATTCCTTAATATAACTCTCCATAGCCTCCCGTTCCGGTTTAGAGATGCTGTAGAGTCGGGCCTTGGGGTAAGTGGAGCCAGGAATCAACTTAATCTCGCAATCGTAGGGACGATGAGGTGGTAGGGAGAGAGCTCGCTGTTTACTGAATACCTCACCGATGTCGTGATACTCCACTGGCACGTGGGTCAAGTCAGGAGGCTGAGTGTCATTTACCTGGCTGCGCATAGATTGTGAACATGCAGATTTCAAACAGTTAGCATGACATGCAGAACTCCAGCTGGTTACCTGGCCTGTCCTCCAATCGATGGTGGGATTGTGCCTGACCAGCCAGGTGTGACCTAAGATGAGAGGAATATGAGGAGAGTGGATTATAAGGAAACTGATCTCCTCCGAATGGTTGCCTGACAGTAACAACTGAACCGGTTCAGTTCTAGACGTGACCCGGGCTAGTAACCTGCCATCTAAGGTATTCGCTTCAATGACCTCCTCTAGGATTTCTGTGGAGAGCCCCAGCTGTTTCACCAACTCTGCATCGATGAAACTGTCATCTGCACCTGAATCAATTAATGCTTGAAATTTAAAAAACTGACCTTTAATGGATATAGTAGCGTGGAATAGAGTTCTGGAACGAGAGTAGGGGATATCGGTAGTTTGGCTCGCTAGGATCCTCCCCACGTCTAACGAGCCTGCCGGTTTGCCAGCCTGTGTGGGCAGGATGCCAGATAATGTCCCGGATCACCACAATATAGGCAGCTATTGTTGTCTCTCCGGCGCTGGCGTTCCTTTTCATTAAGGCGAAAACGACCTAGTTGCATAGGTTCAGGATCGGATTCTCTCATCTCTTTAGTCGTCTCCCGTGATGAATGGTTTGGGGAACAATTCGCTCCTCTCTCGGGTCCCGTTGTTCTGATTGGTTGTTGAGCCGTGAGTTCTACTCGTCGCTTCTCTCTCCGGCGCTCCCTACACCTGTTATCCACTCGCATAGCCAACGTGATCAATTCGTCTAAATTACAAGGTTTGGGGTAGGATATTAATTCATCCTTGATTTGTTCACTCAGTCCGTTGGCGAAAACTGCTTGTAGGGATTCTTCATTCCACCCACTCTCCACGGCTAGTGTGCAAAAAGTAATTGCATATTCGGCCACACTGTGTGTTCCCTGGCGCAGTGACATTAATCGCTTGGATGCATCCTTACCACGGACCGGGTGATCAAATAATTTCCTCATCTCATCGGTAAAGGCAAGGTACGAATTAGTAATCGGGTCCTGTTTCTCCCACACTGCAGATACCCACTTCAAGGCTTCACCTCGAAGCAGACCGACCATATATGCAATCTTGGCTCTATCCGTGGCGTAAGTGCGGGGCTGTTGTTCAAAAACCAGACCACACTGCATTAGGAACGATCGACAATGCCCAAGATCCCCATCATACCTTTCAGGAGGGGGTACCCAGGGTTCTCGATCAGTGACAGGACTTGGGGTGGCCTCCGAATGTGCAGGTGTTGGTATAGCGACAGGTGGAACAGTTGGGATGCCGAGTTGGGTCTGAATAGCGGAAATGCTAACCGATAGACCTTGCAGATTCGTCATGATCTCCTGGAGGGCTGAACCATGCTGACCCAGTATGGCCCCCTGGTGTGAAACAGCCTGACGAACATTGTCCAGGTCCGCTGGATTCATGTTATGGCCGGATCGTACTGTCAGGATTTGTGATAGGAACCCAAACGCAGACCGGGCAATGTAAGTATATGGTGATGTTTATTGAAGAGTGGTAATAGGGACTTGTTGAAGAGGATGTGGTTGAATAGGTAGTTGGTAGGTTGGTGGCTAAGTATCCAGGTAGGTGGCAGATAAGTGGTCCGTGATTGTTCGAATCCATATCCTAGGTGAGTGGAGGTAGAGGTGCGTAGGATGCGGCGTGATGATGGGTATATCCAGGCAGGATTCCTAAACAGAGTACAGACGGAATTACTGAGCAGGGTATAATACGACGAAGCAACTTTAACAACTGGTATAATATATATATATAACTCAGATGGCTGGTACGCAGCTACACATACTAGGTGACTTAACGATCCGGCGGGGACTGGATGTCAGGTCGTCTCTTAAATAGTGATGACCGCAGATCTGGAACAGGTGTGTAGTGCTCAGGAATAACATGACAGGCTCCGGATGAATGTAGCCCCGCCCACTCATCAGTAACCAGGCAACTGACCCCGGTACCATGAGACGGACAATAAACAAACAAGACAGACACAAACACAGACTCAGGGAACAGGGATCGTGACAAATATAAACAGATCCACAGTGGCTTCAATTATCCGCACATTTCAGAGGGAAAACCGGTAAGTAACTATATCATTCTACTTCTACAATGAGAGTCCATGTAGTCTTGTTTGACATAGGTCTAGATTTCTACAGTAAATGTTCCTGCTTGTCCAAAACATTTTCAGAATTGAAGTTAGAGAACATTCAGGTGGACGAACAAGACTTCTTTCAATTGAACAAGAGCATGCCATTGTTGACATGGTGGTCCAGAACAACACCCTTCGCCTCAAAGAAATTCAGCAAAGAATAACACAGGACAATCAACTGTTCCACAATATCCACCAATGCAGTCTCTCCACAATTGATCGTGTTCTAAGGAGAAATGCAATCCGAATGAAACAAGTATACAAAGTGCCCTTTGAGAGGAACTCCGTTAGAGTGAAAGAGTTGCGATTCCAGTTTGTTCAAGTATGTGCAACCCAATTACTGTACTTTTACTGTCAACACAAAGATATATTTTTCCTGAATTTTAAGTATGTGTCCATAAACTATTCCATGCTACTGTAAGGGAAAATATTTAGGCATATCTATGTATACTGCTGCTTCAAAGTGTGAACTCAAACTTCAGCAACAGTTTCACAGTAGTATTGACTGCAATCAATGCCATTATTGTAAAACACTAACTTACTGTATTGTACCTTGTGTTCTTTTTACTCTAGAGAATCTTGGAGTTGGATATCAGTGCAGCTCATTATGAGTACCTGTATATTGATGAAGCAGGCTTCAATCTTCACAAAAAAAGGAGAAGAGGGAGAAATGTGATTGGCCATCGTGCTACAGTCAATGTCCCTGGACAACGAGGAGGCAACATCACTCTCTGTGCCACAATTTCTACAACTGGTGTTGTGGCACACAATGCAGTCTTGGGACCATACAACACAGCAAGGCTCCTACATTTTTTAAACCTCCTCAATGAAATCCTCTTTCCGCAGGGTGATCAGGAGCAAATGGTGCGGAATTTTGTAGTTGTTTGGGACAATGTCCAATTCCACCATTCAGCACTAGTGCGAGAGTGGTTTGAGAATAACCCACATTTCAGGATGGTGTTCCTTCCACCATATTCTCCTTTCCTGAATCCAATTGAGGAATTCTTCTCCTCTTGGAGATGGAAAGTACATGATCGCAACCCTTACAACCAAGTTGGTTGGAAGAGGCCTGTGGAGATATTGGGGCACAAGCATGTCAAGGATGGATACAGCATTCAAGGCGTTTTTTCCCACGATGCATGACTCGTGAAAATATTTGCTGTGATGTTGATGAAATTCTCTGGCCAGATGTAATTGAGAGGCATGATCAATAAACTAATTGATTCAATGAATGCAGTACATTTTTTATTTTATTTTTTATTTACCTATGTACTTATTTGCATAATGTTTTTTTTGTGGGGTGACAACTCATTGTTATACACCTGAACTCCTCATTAAAGAACTTAATGAAAAACATGTATTTTCATTTATTTCTTTGTGTATCTTCAGCTGAATTTGTTATCAAATCAACAGAGAACACACTTTTAGTTTTGATGTTAATATTGAATTTTAATAAATGCATTACTAGAATAAAATGCTGTGTTTCATTGTGCAGTGAATACTTAACTGTTTCGCCAACATAAGAGTGTGTTTAGATTGCTGTGTTAACTGTTTTGAGAGCTGTTACCTGAGTTTGGAGAAATGTACCAAATCGATTGAGAAAAACTGTAAATGGTTATAAAAAAGGAAAAAATGTAAAGATTGGCAGGTAGCCAAGAAGCAACAAACTTGCTTCTGTGATTGGACAGAGAGCAACCGTGGATGTCCCAGGCCAGAGAGTAGCTAACATCACAATGTGTGCAGCACTGTCCAATGATGGTTTGCTGTTACACAAACCACTCATTGGCCTCTACAATACAGAGAGGCTCATTTCTTTTCAGGATGACCTACCTTCGTTGTTGTGTGGGATAATGTGGCATTCCACCACTCTGCTGCAGTCACAGACTGGTTTGCACATCCCAGAACTATTCCTGCCTCCATACTCCCCCTTCCTAAACCCCATAGAGGAGTTTTTCTCTGCGTGTAGGTGACCAGATGTCCTTACTGGATGCCATGAATGTGGGGTGTGGAGACACTTCTCCTGAAGACTGCCAGGGTTGGATTAGACATTCCAGAAGATACATTCCAAGATGAAGACATAAAATGTGATGTTGATGAGAACTTGTGGCCAAATGCAGGAGAGAGGGAGAACTAGAACCCTCACAGTACTGTACAGTATGAGTGATTATACTATACATGTTTTTGATGTTTTTTTTGTAATTATTGCAGCCATTACTATTACTATATTCAAAGATACAGAAAAAATAAAGGCTATTGAAGCAAATTGCTGCATTTCTGAATCATTCTTGTTACATATACTTTAGTACAGTCAATAAAGTGAAAAGGTGTTATTATTCTATAATGAAATACTGATTTATGTGAAAAATCATTCAAACTTCAAAGACAAAAGTTAATCTTTTATGTAATGCTCCCTGTTGTTATTGTTTTTTAGGTCAGTGTGTTATGAGTGACAATGTCTGCTTTCTGAGTGAGAATTGTTGCCAGTGTTATGGTCGAACAAGCTTATTTTGAGAAACGTATGAAGTGTTTTGATGGTTTGAGTGAGTTTTGGAGGTGATTAACTTTTTGGCCAAGATGCATGTTGGTAATGCAGACTGTGTGAAGAGTTTTGAAAAAGTGGCTTCAGTACTGACCGATGCTTGTTAGCAATTGAAAAAAACTGTAAGGTTTCTTTACTGTTACTCAAGTATGACAACTGGTGAGGGGGAGGGAGAAGGGGAGGATTGATTGGCCCAGGACCCACTTGGCTGCTTAAAGTATCTGGGAAAGGGTAAGGTGATACCTAGTTTTCTTTTTTTATTTTTTTTATTTCACCTTTATTTAACCAGGTAGGTCAGTTGAGTTCTCATTTACAACTGCGACCTGGCAGCTAGTAAGTTTCACAACTGAATTTCTTCAACGGAAATGTGTCTGAATCAGAGAGGTGTGGGGGGCTCCCTTAATCGATATCATCGGCGCCCGGTGAGCAGTTGTTGTTGGGGGTTAACTGCCTTGCTCATGGGCAGATGGGTATATTTTTTGTGAGATTTTCTCTGGGATTCGGTTACTGGCCAAACGCTCTTAACCGTTAGGTTACCTGCCACCCTATCTGTCCAATGTTTCAGATTTATTTATGAAATATTACCTGATTTACAATATGAATTGAAATAGATGTCCTTAAAAAAATATATAATTAAGGATGTTAAAAGCTGATTTTCTCTGTGCCCTTGCTTGGCCTAATAGATAACAAGAGTGGTTTATTGTCCTGTGTAGCTCAGATGGTAGAGCATGGCGTTTGCAATGCCAGGGTTGTGGGTTTAATTCCCATGGGGGACCAGTATGAAGAAAGTATGGACATGTATGATTGGACAGCTCAGTCAATGAGATACTCATACACTTGGATATTCAAATTAGATCCTACAGTGGGGCAGACTGCCTGAGCCCATCTTCACTAAGTCAAATAGTATGGATGGATTCAGGATTTGGAAATGCACAATGAATCTACCAGGGCACTTTACTATAACATCAATACATGCAGTCATTTCTATTCTTTGCTTTGTTACTATATTCATGCTATTTTTGCTGTTAGCTACCTAACAAGCTAGCTAGCTTAGTCGTGAAGCTAGGTAGCTAGCTACTGTTGCTACCTATATCAGTGAACAGGTTTCCTCTTTTAGCTACAAACCACAGGATTTAAAATAGAAAGGAATGGCGAGATGTTTGCTTTGTGGAGCATCTGCTTTGGCTTGCTTTCTTGTTGGCTAGCCAGCTA
Source organism: Thymallus thymallus (assembly GCA_023634145.1). Classification (NCBI taxonomy): domain Eukaryota; kingdom Metazoa; phylum Chordata; class Actinopteri; order Salmoniformes; family Salmonidae; genus Thymallus; species Thymallus thymallus. The sequence continues at coordinate 28,178,629 of CM042402.1, read as the reverse complement.
GCTAAGTTAGCCTTTATATCTAACACATGCTAAACTTAGCTAACTACTTCTAAACAGCCAGCAGGCTAACTCTTACAAACCACATAATTTTAAATAGAAGTGACTGGGTTGGCTTTGCCCTTTTTGCTAACACCAGATGTGGATTGCTTAGCTTGCTTGCTAGCTTCCTTGTATGCAGTGAGTGTGTACTACTGAGCTCGTATCTCGAGAAGGATCTTTCTCCCCACCAGAGAATTTGGAAAAAAGATAAAAGCTGCTGGACCGATCAAATGCGGGGCTGTCTCGGACAAAGAGGATGATGTCTTTATCCATGCAAATTTCAAGCGTGTTTTTAAGTGGGGGTTTTACAGAGTTTTTTTTCTCTCTAATTTATGCTTTAGCGACAACTACAAGTAAAGGATGAGTCAACAACATTATTTGGGTATGAGCAAACAGAATATGAGCTTTTAAAAGTTAATTGGACAGTTACTTTAAAGAGGCCAGCCACAAGGGAATGAGTTTCTGTTTCACAAGAGCAGGTGAGAACACAGCCCACCACAAACTTAAATGCATATACACACACTTGTGCATGCATGCATGCATGCACACACTCATGCATACAAACGCACTCACTAGCAGGCCCAAGATCAGCCAATTCCCTCAACACATTCAAACACCAACTCAAAGCAGTGCTTCAAAAAGCCATTAGAGTGCTCATATAAGCAGGCGTGCTGATGAAAGCTCATAAAGCCAGCTATGTAAATAAAATAAATGAAAACCCAGTAGACGGAGCTGAGAAGAAAGAGACCCCTTGGGATTTATTGTTTGTGAAGGGCTGCTCCATTAACTTCCAACTCAGAGCTGGCTGCTGCTGCTTCCCTCATTGAGGTGTCTCCTATAGCACCTTCCAATGCCTGAAAAAACCCAGCCTGCCAGCACCGTCTTGCTGTTCGCTGACCTGAAAGAGCTTAGGAAGAGGAAAAGGTGGTGGGAAACACATACAGAGGCTGACCCTGTCACACACACTACACACACAGAGGCTGACCCTGTCACACACACTCCACATACAGAGGCTGACCCTCTCACACACACTACACACACAGAGGCTGACCCTCTCACACACACTACACACACAGAGGCTGACCCTCTCACACACACTACACACACAGAGGCTGACCCTCTCACACACACTACACACACAGAGGCTGACCCTGTCACACACACTACACACACAGAGGCTGACCCTCTCACACACACTACACACACAGAGGCTGACCCTCTCACACACACTACACACACAGAGGCTGACCCTGTCACACACACTCCACATACAGAGGCTGACCCTCTCACACACTCCACATACAGAGGCTGACCCTGTCACACACACTCCACATACAGAGGCTGACCCTGTCACACACACTACACACTCAGAGGCTGACCCTGTCACACACACTCCACATACAGAGGCTGACCCTGTCACACACACTACACACACAGAGGCTGACCCTGTCACACACACTACACATACAGAGGCTGACCCTCTCACACACACTACACACACAGAGGCTGACCCTGTCACACACACTACACATACAGAGGCTGACCCTCTCACACACACTACACACACAGAGGCTGACCCTGTCACACACACTACACATACAGAGTCTGACCCTCTCACACACACTACACACACAGAGGGTGACCCTCTCACACACACTACACACACAGAGGGTGACCCTCTCACACACACCACACACACAGAGGCTGACCCTCTCACACACACTACACACACAGAGGCTGACCCTCTCACACACACCACACACACAGAGGCTGACCCTAACACACACACTACACACACAGAGGCTGACACCTCTCACACACACTACACACACAGAGGCTGACCCTAACACACACACTACACACACAGAGGCTGACCCTCTCACACACACTACACACACAGAGGCTGACCCTCTCACACACACTACACACTCAGAGGCTGACACCTCTCACACACACTACACACACAGAGGCTGACCCTAACACACACACTACACACATAGAGGCTGACCCTAACACACACACTACACACACAGAGGCTGACCCTCTCACACACACTACACACACAGAGGCTGACCCTCTCACACACACTACACACTCAGAGGCTGACACCTCTCACACACACTACACACACATGCTACAATACGTCAAAGAGTGCATGAGACAAACACAAGTGCACATGCACACAGCATCCCACACTCCGATGCTATAAAAGCGACCACACTAATCAAGAGGATTTTCCACATGAGGCGGCGAATGACTGAGGTAAAAGGTCAGAGGCGGGCAGCTCACGTCTTTTCACCGGGTGGAAGCTGCTGGCTAGTAATGAACAGGTTCAGGGCTAATGGAGGAGAGTGTGACCTCGCTGTGAACGGAGCACAACTCTAAACAACCTGCCCAAATTGTCCACTTCTCTCTGTTGCTTTTAACACAAACAAACTACCGCACACACACACATTCTCACACACACAGAAGCACGCAAACACACATTTGCACACCACATACACGCACGCACCAACAAACACACACACACACACACACACACACACACACACACACACACACACACACACACACACACACACACACACACACACACACACACACACACACACACACACACACACACACACACGCAGACAGAAGAGTCCATTGAAGACAGGAGTTTAATGGCAAATATTCATAGTTCCCTGTACACTGAAATATCAAAATAGGTGCATTTAGGTAAGAGATTGCAGTGAGAACGCAGTGCTGAGTGTAACTACATTTCCTAATGCTAGGGTGAATTGAAGGCTCTTGTATTGCGTATCCTACTATTTACAGCATTATAGGCTATGACTTTCTCCTGATGTAAGCGTTTGTATGACTAAGAGCCAATTTATGCTTGATCTGAAAATGTGGTCGGAGGCTCTGTATGGAGGGTGTGACACAATTGCGGAGCCTCAGGAGGCATGCAGAGGTATCACCGTGCGCCTCCCAGATTTTGTAAGAATGCGGAGGGATTTCTATAGCTCCGCATTGACATGATTGGTTGGTGGGAGGTCCTGTATAAACACAATCTTAAAAGTTTTTCTTTACCCAGAAGATGATGGCAAGCATCTTACACAGTATATGTTTTGCTGAGGTGACGTGTCACAAGGTCAAACCTTACCTAAACATCAGCTAGGACCAAAACAGGACCATATAGCCACACCATACACCACTGTATTACCATAAAAGGCACTCGATGGCATATTATTTATACATTGAGAGGATTACGTTTCCCGGAGTCACGACTTTCACTCAATTTGTGTGCACAAAAGTGAGTTAAGAAAAGGGCTAAATGTTTTCTGTAGCGCTGGGTTTTGTGCGTCTAAGGTTACCACACCCGTAACTCAATCAATCATGTTTAAGTGGGTGCTGAGAGAGAGGACGGCCATGACTTCATGACTTCATGTTAGGATAGGGGCCAGTATGAGGCCTGGAGCATTCCCTTCTACACAAGTCAACTCCATTTCCTATACATGGCCTCACGGGCTTACCCTAAAGGGTTAATTTTACCTGGAAAACATTTACTGATAAGATTTAGTTCCAAAGAAATGCATGGGCACATGTAGAAAAGGGCAACAAAGGATAATCTCCAATCAATCTGCAGTATATTAGCAGCAGACAATTGGTAGCATTGAATGTCTGATGTCTATGGCTCTGGTAAAGTGGGGCATGCAGCAGGACCAGGTCTCAGTGTATAAGGCTGATATGTGATAAGAACGTCCTAGCAGACAAAAATGGGCCCCACTCCCCCCCGTGACACGAGGCTTCCCATGGCGTTTAAACAAATGAGCTAATCTGGGTTCTAGACAACACGCCTACTTCATTCTGCTAAATAAAAAAACTGACCAGCCCCGCATTTCCCCATTCCCACCTCACCTTCCATGCCACAACTCCCAGCCAGTCCCCCAGTTCCCCGATTTATTTATTCTCCCCATCAGGCGGAGAGATGGAGAGAAGGAGAACAGGGAGAGAGTGGGGAAAAATAGAAGAGTCATATCATCGGTGGGCCAAAGGTGACTACCCTGGGGAGAGAGTGGGAATGAAATTCTCCCAGTCCCATTTTACCAGCCATTCAAACCGCATTACTCCCAAGAAGGGAAACTTATAAAGCCTCTGCACTTGAACACATTTCTGTGTGTTTACGGGAGGGAGAGAGGGCCTGCTGTACTAACGCCTCAGTAATAGATTCCCAATTTAGCCTCTTTCTCTTTTTCTCTCCCTCTTTTCTACTTCCCTCCCTCCTTCTCTCTCCCTAGGTCCCTCCCCTCCCCTCTGGCTAGGCTAGTCTGGCTGCTGAGGAAGTGGTAGTAGGGAAACTGTTTGTATGTGTCTGCCCCAGACAGCACAAATGGTTTCACTGAGTTAGTGCTGATGGAGTTGATGATATAACTGTCATCTCCATAACATGACGGCTGTATACGATACATAGTAATGTGTCTGACTTGGACTACACAGCACTACCATTGCTAGAGCACTACCTCTGTGACGCATATCTTTTTGCAAAGGCATCACAAAGTGACATATATAAACTGGTAACAGACTGCTATACCACAATACTAATAGTGTGTTTTACAAATTGTCTAATCTGTAAAGACTCTTGATGATCAAATTAAAGTTGATGATGTCATTCTAATGGGGTTAATTTGACATAGTCCTGGTATAAAAAGGGGCCCTGAACAGTCCTATTATAGATCTATGTTTTCATATGTACTGTATAATATAATACATTATATATATATTTTAACAAAACATACTGTAGGTCTATAATATGACTGTTCCGGACCCCTTTTTAAATAATAGTTGATTAGGCCAGCCATGTTTTTTATTGGCACAGATAAGTTTGAGTGAAAGTTAACTAATTATAATATTATGCGTCAATTACATGAGACTGCTCACAGGCTATGATTAACTTGTGGACCTCTCCTATTTTAACAACTAAGTAGTCATTAGATATTATATAAACTACTTTTAATTAGGTTACTATGTTACCTTTTGCCTGCACGTCATTGGCTGCTTGAGGATACAAGTATACCATACATGTTTTTTTTTTTTAACGGCTATACATTTCACTGTGCTAAATCCATGTAATTGAGTTAAAGATGTCATAACACACTAACCATGATGGAAGGAGAGCAAATGGCTCAGAGGCCAGCGGATCACTCATCATCATCATCACCCCCCCCCCCCCCCACCCCCGTAGCTATAGGATAGAATAGTTGAATTATCACTAGTACGTATCATTGTATGTTTGTGTGCATTTGCTTGTGTGTGTGTTCGCGCATTCGTGTGAAGCTGCCAGTGATGTAACATGACCATCAGCTAAATATAAATAGGGCTCAAGTGGCGCAGTGGTCTAAGACAAACTGGTTCGAATCCAGACTGTATCACAACCGGCCGTGATTGGGAGTCCCATAGGGCGGCACACAATTGGCCCAGCGTCGTCCAAGTTTGGCCGGTGTAGGCCGTCATTGTAAATAAGAATTTGTTCTTAACTAGTTAAATAAAGGTTAAATAAAATAAAATAAAATATTTTAAAAAATGACGTCCAAGGGTTTTAAGAAATCCAGGTCTATGCTAGACTGATGATGTGGAACCACTGGAGGAACTTTTCTCTGAGTACCTATTGGTCCTCAAAGACAAAGTAGAACACACAGATAACCTCTACCGTTTCTATAATCCATTGACAGTAAAGTATGTGAATGTGCAGTAGATTAATACATGACTGCATTTGAACAACCATAGTTGTTCCCTTTCAAAAGCTACAATCGATGCTGCGCTGCTTAGCGCATTGGGAACGTCTTTAATCGTGACCCGCTGTGAATATAGTGTGTAAACACGTCGATGAAATCGACCGGAAATAATATAGCCTCGGTCGGTGACGTCATCGGCACGCACCCGCGACGCGAGGTTATAAATAGATGAGCCGCAGGTGCATCGTCAAGTTTTTTGTCTTCAGACCTCTCTTTGTTTGGTGTGCAAGCATTTATCTCCTCTCAATCTACTACAGATCTTTGCTAGGAGTTATTTAGTTTAAACTGGCAGATTTTCTCTTTCTCATCTCGTAACATTCTAAAAAGGAGCTTGGAAAAAGTAAGAGAAGGAGAAATGAGTCAACTAAAAGGTAAGCATTGTGTCCCTCCATGTTCTCGTCCCATGTCAGAACTGGATACACACGCTTACTGTTTTGTCTGTTTGGGGGAAGAGCATGCAGCGCTTGCGTTTGAGCAAGGCGAGTGCGAGCATTGCGAGTTGTTTACAATCAGGACGCTGCGCGCTCGCCTTAGCTACTTCCAGACCGCACCCACATTACCAACGTGGGGCTCTCGCATGGATCTGGCTGACGAGCAAGAGACGGGTCCGTCCCTTTCGCTTGCTTTGTCACCAGATCCACGTACTCCCTCGCGTGATCCCGAAGCGCGCCCCGGTGCTTCTTCGGTTTATGCGGGGGATGATGAAATATCTCTTGGGTCTGCGGACTATGAGCAGCCAGCCTCTGAGCATTCCTCTCGCGAAGCTAAATCTGTTGAGGAATTGCTCGAGGTGGTTACTCGAGCGGTGGCCAGGTTACAGCTTGACTGGCCACGCGATCAAGAGATACCCAAACAGTCTAAGCTAGAGGATAGGTTTCTGTCCGGTGGCAGGGGGGAGGGACCAAAACACCAGTCTCTCCCCTTCTTCGAGGACCTCCATGACGAACTATCAAAATCATGGAGTAAACCATATACTTCCCGTGTCTTTGTGCCCTCGACGTCGACTTTTTCGACTATCGTGGGTGCGAAGTCGCGGGGGTATTCGGAGATGCCTCAGGTTGAAGAGACGCTCGCGAGCTATCTCTCACCCATATCGGCATCTTCGATTAAGAGACCTACCCTCCCCACGAAGCCATGTAGAACAACATCAGCGCTCGTGGGAAAAGCTTATCAAGCTGCAGGTCAGGCTGGGGCTGCACTGCACACTATGGCAGTGTTGCAGGCGTACCAGGCTGACTTGTTGAAGGACTTGAGTGTTGGCAGTACTATTGACGAGGAAGCCTTCTCCGAACTGCGTAGAGCCACGGATCTGTCTCTCCGTGCTACCAAACAGACGGCCCGTGCAATCGGCCGTTCTATGTCAGCTCTGGTTAGCACAGAGAGGCATCTGTGGCTGAATCTGACAGGAATTAAAGATAAAGACAGAGTTTTCTTATTGGATTCCCCAATCTCACCCTCTGGCCTGTTTGGCGACTCAGTCAACACCGTCGTCACCAGGTTCAGAGAAGTTAAAAAGCATGAGGAAGCATTTGTGCAGTTCCTTCCTCGCCGCACTCAAGGGGAGGGGCCATCAGCCACCCAACCTCTCCCCGGTCCTTCAAGAGCTAGGGAGGTTAAGAAGCAGAGCGTGGCGAGTCGCGCTCCCCCTCGTAAGGATTGGGGACCGGCTCGCCGCACTCAGCAGCCTCCCAGGCCAGACCTCAGGACTTGTTTCAATAAAAAGAGGAAGTCCTGATGGTCTGGCGCCCAGTCTGGTGGGGGTACCCCCCCACGGGATGGGGCGCGTATTATATCTGACCGCCCCTTCTCGTTACCCCCACGAAACCTCTCCATCCCCGCCACATCTGGTGCTTTGGGGGGCAGCGGTTTCCAGCGAAATGTTAGTTGTTCCGATGTTTCCTGCTCTCATACAGGACATGGAACATATAACATCCTCTCAAAAGGAAGTGTTAAAGTTGATACCACTATCAGAGAGTCTGGCAGCGTGGAAACTTCTGCCAGGCATTTCTGCTTGGGTATTAAGCACAGTAAAAGTAGGATCCAATTTATTCATCGTCCTCCGCGTTTCAACGGCGTGGTATCCACTTCCGTGAGACCGGAGCTGATGCATGTACTGTCACAAGAGCTAGAAACTCTTCTGAACAAAGAGGCCATAGAACATGTTCCTCTTCCAGAGAGGGAGTTGGGCTATTACAGCAGATACTTCCTGGTCCCCAAGAAGGACGGGGGGTTACGTCTAATCTTAGATCTTCGAGGCTTAAACCGTACAGTCAAAGCACTCAAGTTCAAGATGTTAACCGTCAAGACGGTCGTGTCGCAAATTCAACATCACGATTGGTTCGTCACGATCGATCTGAAGGACGCATATTTTCACATACAAATATTGCCACAACACAGGAAGTTCCTGAGGTTCGCTTTCGGGGGCGAAGCATACCAGTTTCGGGTTCTTCCATTCGGCCTAGCCTTATCACCTCGCACATACACAAAATGCATGGATGCAGCACTGGCTCCATTAAGACTCCAGGGCATTCGCATTTTAAATTACATCGACGATTGGTTAATACTAGCACAATCGCAAGAGATGGCGCTTCAACACAGAGACATCGTATTAGCTCATCTAATTTCTCTAGGGTTGAGACTCAACACCAAGAAAAGTGTTCTTTCTCCTGCCCAGAGAACGACTTATCTCGGGATCATTTGGGATTCGATCACGATGCGGGCACAACTGTCCCCCGCTCGAATCGAGACCATTCGGCTAACCATGAGCAAAGTCAGGCTAGGCCAAGATCGTACTGTTCGTCAGTACCAAAAGATGTTAGGTTTCATGGCTTCAGCATCCACGGTGATTCCTTTGGGGCTGTTGCACATGAGACCGTTTCAGTTGTGGCTAAAAGCCAGGGGATTTCCAAGGGCCAATCCTCAAAGGCAAATAAAAGTGACGCGCCGCGGGCTTCGTACACTATCTCTGTGGCTCAGACCCCGGTTCCTCGCCTTGGGTCCCACTCTAGGGGCGCCTTGTCGTCGCAGATTGTTAACGACAGACGCCTCCCTGCTGGGCTGGGGAGCGGTCTTAAGTGGTCGTCCAGCTCAAGGGAAATGGGAGGGTCATCAGCTCGATTGGCACATCAACTGCCTCGAGTTGATGGCTGTATTTCTGGCCCTGAAATATTTTCTCCCCCAGTTGAGAGGTTGTCATGTCCTAGTGCGGGTGGACAACACAACGGCAGTCTCTTATATAAATCACCAGGGAGGTCTGCGCTCACGCAATCTGAACAGAATAGCGAGGCAGATTTTTCTCTGGGCCCAGGAAAAGTTCCTGTCACTCAGGGCAGTTTACATTCCGGGGTACCTGAATGTGGGAGCAGATTTACTGTCCAGACAGAAATTACACACGGGGGAATGGAAACTCCACCCAGATGTAGTAAAACAGATCTGGACCAGATTTTTCGAAGCAGAGGTGGACCTCTTCGCCTCCCAGCAGACAGCGCAATGTCCCCTCTACTTCTCTCTGAGTCACCCAGCCCCCCTGGGTCTGGATGCGATGGCACACACATGGCCCAAAATGCACCTGTATGCGTTTCCTCCTGTGGCTCTGCTCCCGGGAGTTCTAGCCAGAGTTCGCCAGCAAGGGTCTTGCCTCTTACTGATAGCGCCGCGTTGGCCGAACAGAGTATGGTTCTCGGAGATAATATCTCTCCTCGACGGTTCGCCATGGGCGATTCCGAAGAGGAGGGACCTTCTGTCCCAAGCGGAGGGCACGATATTCCATCCCAGGCCCGACCTGTGGAACCTTCATGTTTGGCCCCTGATGGGTACCAACTGAGGGGCACTGGGCTTTCGCCTGCCGTTATTGAGACCATTCTAAGTGCTAGGGCCTCCTCCACTAGAAAGATTTATACCAACAAATGGGGTGTTTTTGAAAGGTGGTGTGTTGTGCATAATGCAGATCCGGTCAACTGCCAGATTGCTTCAGTTCTGGATTTCCTGCAAGAAAAATTATCAACAGGCACATGCCCCGCCACTCTCAAGGTTTATGTGGCCGCTCTGTCGGCTTGCCACGCCTTGGTTGACGAGGTGCCACTCGGGAGACATCCTCTGCTCGCTCCCTTCATTCGTGGGGCCAGACGACTGAGGCCTCCCGTAAGAACCAAGATCCCTTCATGGGACTTAGCTATAGTCCTCGAGGGTCTGGTTGAGACCCCCTTTGAACCTCTAGAGTCAGCGTCTGACAAACATCTGACCCTAAAGATGGTTTTTCTTATGGCTATAACCTCTCTAAAAAGAATCGGGGATATGCAGGCTCTGTCAATATCGCCATCCTGCTTAGACTTTGCCCCAGGAATGGTGAAAGTGATTTTGCATCCTAATCCTGATTACCTGCCTAAGGTACCTTTCTCGACTGTACATCCGGTCACTCTTGAGACCTTCTGCCCTCCGCCGTTCACAACGCCAGAGCAGGAGAGATCTCACAGACTGTGTCCAGTCCGTGCTCTTCAGACTTATGTCCACCGCACCAGCCAGTGGCGTAAGTCAGAGCAACTGTTTGTTTGTTATGGGGGCAGCAACAGGGGTGCTGCCGTCACCAAACAGACCTTGTCACATTGGGTCAGGGATGCTATTGCTCTTGCCTATGAGGCGCGTGGCCAAGCTTCGCCAACGGGTCTAAGGGCTCACTCCACCAGAGGGGTCGCCTCCTCTGCTGCCTTGGCAAGAGGTGCCCCCTTGCAGTTTGTTTGTGATGCGGCAGGCTGGTCCTCTCCGCACACATTCATAAGATTTTATAGTTTGGATGTTCATGCCACTCCGGGCTCTCACGTCCTTGAGTCGACATCACAAGCTAATGTCTAGGGCTTTCCTGCGTTATTGTGAGCACACCTACACAACCGTAAGGAGTCCAGACACCTTCAAGCACGGCGGCGTGGGCATTCTCGTTCCCAATGCGCTAAGCAGCGCAGCATCGATTGTAGCTTTTGAAAGGGAACGTCCGGGTTACTTGACTGTAACCCTGTTCCCTGAAAAAGCGTAACGAGATGCTGCGCTGCATTGCCGTGCTGATGATGTCCCAGGACTGCTCTTCAGACAAAATATCCTGACGATGCACCTGCGGCTCATCTATTTATAACCTCGCGTCGCGGGTGCGTGCCGATGACGTCACCGACCGAGGCTATATTATTTCCGGTCGATTTCATCGACGTGTTTACACACTATATTCACAGCGGGTCACGATTAAAGACGTTCCCAATGCGCTAAGCAGCGCAGCATCTCGTTCCGCTTTTTCAGGGAACAGGGTTACAGTCAAGTAACCCGGACGTTTTCTCTCTGCATTTATCCTTCACTTGAAACCATTTCTGAACACACTCAATAGGTCTGAACCATATAGGTTTCTATAAGGTCTGAATCATATAGGTTTCTAAGGTCTGAACCATATTGGTTTCTATAAGGTCTGAACGATATAGGTTTCTATAAGGTCTGAACCAAACTCTCAGGTAAAAAATGTTGGTGTGCCATATCAGATCAGATAGACCTGGAGGCAGGCAGGCAGACAGGCAGGCAGACAGGCAGGCAGGCAGGCAGGCAGGCAGTCAGTCAGGCAGGCAGGCAGGCAGGCAGGCAGGCAGGCAGGCAGGCAGGCAGGCAGACAGACAGACAGAGGGCTGTTGGTGTTGCTGGTGAGTGTGAATGGCTTTCGAAGCGGGGCGTTTAGAGTGGACCCCAGGCGACTGGCAGGGCCACCCGTACATCGGTGACAATAACAGGCCCCAGGCCAGTGTACAGCACTCTGTCCCAACAGGGGGTGGCAGGTGAGACCTGGCCTGGAGTCAGAAAACACAGCACAGCTGGGACTAACACACAGCAGCAGCAACACCCAGACAGACCAGTGTCACTCAGGTGCTGTGACATAGACACAAATCCAACCTGCCAGTGACGAACACTGAGCGAAGCTGTCAAAATGTGAATTTCTCTTTTGAACTGCTGTGGAGAAAAATGAATAGGAACAAACAACAGGATTTCTGATAAGTTGGGAATTGACTGTGAGTTAATATGAATAATGCAACGTGGGGTGGACTTTTGATGAGATCATTCTTTCAATGTACTTTTCGCACATATGCTTTTCAATATAGGCCTACAAAGGAACCACTTGATCTGCCCTTTGCTTTGTCTCATGCCCACAGCTTCAAAGTAAACCAGAAAAGGCCTTTCCATCATCTTCTCCATCGGCACATCTCACATTCCTACCTTTTGTTCTTATTCTGAACAGAGGGTGCACGAATGGCCTGTCCCCTCTTTTCTTGAGACCATAAGGGGGTATTTTAATCAGCCTTGTGTGCAAATGAAATGTCACGCCCTTTAATGTGAGAGCACTCAGGGAAATGTCAATTAAAATGTCAAGTGGTTGAAGGGATGTGGGACTGGGAGGGTTAATGTCATCTATGGTATAGTAAGCTGAGTCAGGAGCCAGTGGGCATCCCCAACCTTCCACACAGACACACAGTACAGTGGAGACACTGAGTCTAGGCCACATATTCTGCACTACCCACCACTCAATGACCTGCTACTTGCACACACTTGCACAGTTTGGTACGCACACATGGGACTTTTGTACGTACACACACGTGCGCATGCACGCACACACGATACACACATGCACGTACACATGCACTCAGAGACTCACACAAAAGCCGAACCCAGAGATGGACATTTAAGCACTTGTGCTTAAAATATAGTCATTATTATTAAGAGTGGATTCATTATTCCGTGCAGGTTTAAGGTATGAACTTGGGAGACTGGCAACTTCTCATTTTTTGAAAGGTGATCTTTTAGAGAGAGGGATTATTTTCCTCTCTTGATATAACGGCCCACCTGTCAGGGAGCGTTAGGGATGACACAGCGGGGCGTCCAATCACTGACAGGTACAGTATCGCCCAGCGAACAGCCTAGGAAAAACCTAGGAAAATAAGAACACAATAAGAACACGGTGTGTGCAGTGCATCAGGATAAACACTCATAGCTATATCCATTCTCACTGATGACTGATCATATGACTGACAGAAGGAGAGAAATGGAGAGAAACAGGCTGGAGGCGAGAGAGAGAGAGGGAGGAAAAGAGGGAGATAAAGAATAAGACAGAGGAGAAAGAAGAGAGAAAATAGGTGAGAATGTGCTGAGTAGTAGGGTTCAGGCTCAAATTAAAGGGATAGTTCACCCAAATTTCAAAATTACATTTTGGTTTCCTTACCCTGTAAGCAGTCTACGGACAAGGTTTGACAGCAATACATGCTTTGGTTTAGTTTCCCAGCTACTGTTTCCACATGCTAACATTTTCATGGACCGATATTAGCATTTCTCACGCAATAATGTTCAAATCATCTATAAGTTACTTTGTTGAGCTTAACAATCAATTTTAGATACTTTTGGATGATTTGGACATGATGAATGAAAAATGCTAATATCGGTCCAACGACTTGAATGGGATTTGTGCCACAAAATGCTAAAACATTAGCATGTGGAATCAGTGCCAAGGAAACATAGACAGCTTACAGTGTAAGGAAACCAATGAGTCAATTTGTAATTTGGGTGAACTATCCCTTTAACTGTATGGCAGACTGGACTGTCAGCTGCAATTATCCGCCTCGACCATCTTGGTAATTTATTTCCCTTCTCCCTCCTTCTGGTCCCCGTTCCAAATATCCCCGGCTAACGTAAACAGGCCACCGCCACCTCCTTGTCAGCTTAGACATCCATATAATGGGAGTCTTGCCTTCCACATTTGGAGGCTATTTTCGGCAAAGAGATGGGCAAGCCTGAACCTCTCTCCCTTGCTCCCTCTCTTATTCCATCCCCCTCTCCCCCTCTCCTGCCCTCTCGACCACATTACGGGACAATTATCTCAGTCTAGTCGGAGAGGGCAAGGAGGGTTAAATTGAATAGCCATTGGCTGTCGCTGATTGCTTTTTTAGATTTATTAGATTACAAATTAGATTGGAGGACTTGGCGGTGGTCTTGTGTACGCTGGTTTCTCCAAAGTGAACTGTCCTTTCTCCCAGCAGTGTGCTTTGGGTGACCTTCCCTGACTGGGCCATGTCAGACAGAGTGAGTGGCTCGTTAGGGCTTATCAGAGAGGAGCTTAACGACGGCAGGCCCATTCAGTACTAAAGATGGACACAAATACACCAGGCGTGGACCAACCAGGGACAGACAGACAACCAGACACTGCTGCTGCTCCTCATCAATGTGTCTCGAACTCACACACGCACGCGCACACACAAAACACACACAAAACACACACACACACAAAACACACACACACACACACACACACACACACACACACACACACACACACACACACACACACACACACACACACACACACACACACACACACCAGTGTCCCCCTTGCTGCGGCATCTGTCTCCTCCTGTATACGTGGGGACTGATAAGAGAAACATATTGACTAGCACCACCAGGCCAGGACGAGTGCTCCTCTGTTCCCCTGTTCCCCTGTTCTCTAGAGTCCAGCAGTATAACAGGGGCACCCAAGCGTGTGTAAACCTCTACTGCTGCACTGTCGTGAAGGGCCCTCTGCTCCATCAGCCGCTGCACAGCCAGGAGGTGAGGGGAGGGGAGGAGAGGGGAGCTTTAAGGGCAACACAACCCTTAGGACTCTAATCTAGCCCTGCCTGTAGTGTGGTGGGTAGAATGTGATCCCATAGTGGCACCCTGGGGGAAAAACAAACATTTAGCCATGATGGAAAAACACATATGGGGAGCCAATCCCAGCTAAAGTGCATTTATGCATATTAGCACAGCCCTAGCCTGGTCTCTCTCCAATTGCATCATATAATCTCCTAACTAGCCAACTGTGGAGGCAGGCAAGCCCTCCTCTGGGCCATGGCCAGACGTAACAGGGACTATTATTATCTCCAGGTCCCAGTGTGTCAGCTCTCCTCTCCCTTTCCATATGGATGATACTGGGGACTGGATGCTGGCTCTCAGCTATATGGGCACTCATATCTGGACCACATGCACTCTCCCCCCGACTCCCTACATTAGGTTACATTATCAGCTGATTCATAGAGATTTCACGGATGAATGAAGCTGTTTGGCCCCCCTCTCCATTTTTATCGATACAAATGCTGGGTATGGGAGTGGTGAAGAGATAGATTATTCCCTCTCTCTTCTCCTCTGCCCTTCTAATGAAAATATCATTGGGAGCAAGCAGGCCCTCACCTCACAGAGTAGTCTCCAGGTATTTCAAGAGTGAGCGAGAGAGAGGGAGGGATGGGGAGAAAAAGAGAGAATGAGAGAAAAAAGTGAGATACAGAAGGGGAAGGGTAACAAGGATAGAGTGAGAGATAAAGAGAGAGAGAGGGGGAAGAATCAGACCGGGGTATATTGTTCGTTCCACTCTATTTTGAGCCTACTGTCAAAATGAATTTCACATCTTAATATGGAGAAAGTGCTTACTCTCTGAAATAACAAAAAAAGAGGAGGTTGGGATGGGAGGGGGCTGAGGGTGGAAGGGGGTTGGGGTTGGTGATGGGGATAACAATGTGAGGGTATAATGCTGACAGTAAAATAAAGAGGAGTGAAAACTCAATTAAAGGCTGAGCGCTGACAGGGCTGGTGGTAGCCTGCAGGTGGAGAGAGAGGAGGACAGATAGTGGGGATGTGGACGGGGACTTTTCTGCCTTAATAAGGCTTGCCTCAGGGCCTGACTCACTGCAAGACTGCATGACTGCATGGCTGACTGGCTGACTGGCTGACTGCATGGCTGACTGGCTGACTGCATGGCTGACTGGCTGATTGGCTGTATGGCTGCATGGCTGACTGGTTAATGGTAATTCACTGCTAGGGAAACTCTGGACCAGTGTTGGTGGTAATGTGTTACAAAAGGGACAAGGGAAAACATTTTTTTGACATTTTTACAAATGTATACCTTATTTACACAACTATTCAGACATTTTGCTATGCAATTCAAAGTTGAGCTCAGGTGCATCCTGTTTCCATTGATCATCCTTGAGATGTTTCTACAACTTGATTGGAGTCCACCTGTAGTAAACTCAATTGACTGGACATGATTTGGAAAGGCACACACCTTTCTATATAAGGTCCCACAGTTGACAGCGCATGTCAGAGCAAAAACCAAGCCATGAGATCGAAGGAATTGTCCGTAGAGCTCCGAGACAGGATTGTGTCGAGGCACAGATCTGGGGAAGGGTACCAAAACATTTCTGCAGCATTGAAGGTCCCCAAGAACACAGTGGCTTCCATCATTCTTAAATGGAAGATGTTTGTAACCACCAAGACTCTTCCTAGAGCTGGCCAGGGGAGGTCACCAAGTACCCGATGGTCACTCTGACAGAGCTTCCTCTGTGACAGAGCTACCTCTGTGGAGATGGGATAATCTTCCAGGAGGACAGCCATCTCTGCAGCACTCCACCAATCAGACTTTATGGTAGAGTGGCCAGACACATGACAGACCACTTGGAGTTGGCCTAAAGGAGATTCTCTGGTGTGACGAAATCAAAATTGAACTCTTTGGCCTGAATGCCAACCATCACGTCTGGAGGAAACCAGGCACCGCTCATCACCTGGCCAATACCATCCCTACGGTGAAGCATGGTGGTCGTAGCATCATGCTGTGGGGATGTTTTTCATTGGCAGGGACTGGGAGACTAGTCAGCATTGAGGGAAAGATGAACAGAGGAAAGTACAGAGAAATCCTTGATGAAAACCTGCTCCAGAGTGCTCAGGGCCTCAGACTGGGGCAAAGGTTCACCTTCCAACAGGACAACGACCCTAAGCACACAGCCAAGACAATGCAGGAGTGGCTTCGGGACAAATCTAGTGTTCCATTATTAAAGTGACCAGTGCTCAATGTATATGTACATAGGGCAGAAGTCTTTAAAATGCATGGTAGAGTAACCAGGTGGTAGCTGGCTAGTAACAGTGACTAAAGTTCAGGGCAGGGTACTGGGCGGAGGCCGGCTAGTGGTGACTGTTTAACAGCCTGATGGCCTGGAGATAGAAGCTGTTTTTCAGTCTCTCAGTCCCAGCTTTGATGCACCTCACCTTCTGACCTCGACTGGATTGTAGCGGGGTGAAAAGGCCTTGGCTCGGGTGGTTGAGGTCCTTGATGATCTTCTTGGCCTTCCTGTGACACCGGGTGCTGTAGATGTCCTGGAGGCACAAGTACAATGAAATGCCTTGCCTGCAAACTCAAAACCCAACAATGCAATAATCAAAAACAATGTGATACTAGAAAAAAACACACGAGAAATAAGAGGAAATATGAAGAACATTTCTAAGTAAGTAAATAAGTAATCATACTAATACCATATTTACAATGTGCAGGGATACTGGAGTGATGGAGGTAGATATTTATAGAGGTAAGGTGACTAGGCAACAGGATATAAGATAAACGGAGTAGCAGCAGCATGTATACGAGTGTGTGGATTTGTGTGTGTGTGTGTGTGTGTGTGTGTGTGTGTGTGTGTGTGTGTGTGTGTGTGTGTGTGTGTAGAGTCAGTATAAATGTGTGTGCATATTATGTGTTAGTGAGAAGATGGAGTGAGTGTGTAGGGCCTGTTAGTGTGCATAGACCAAAAAAATGTCAATAAAGATAGAAGGTTAACTCAGATAGACTGTGTAGCTATTTTGTTAGATATTTATCAGTCTTATGGATTGGGGATAGAAGCTGTTCAAGAGCCTCTTGGTGTGAGACTTGATGCACTGGTACCGCTTGCCATGTAGAAGCAGAGAGAATAGTCTATGGCTTGGGTCATTTGAGTCTTTAATGATTTTCCGGGCCTTCCTTCCACATCGCCTGATATAGATGTCCTGGATGGGCAAGGAACTCGACCCAGTGATGTACTGGGCTGTCCGCACCACCCTCTGAAATGCCATGCAATCGAGGGTGGTGCTATTGCCAGCAAGGGAATAGCATCCAGCAAGTCAAGATGCTCTCAATGGTACGGCTGTATAACTCTTTGAGGGCACATACCAAACTTTTTCAACCTCCTGAGGGGGAAAGGTGCTGTTGTGCCTTTTTTACGACTGTGCATGTGTGTTTGGACCGTTTTAAGTGTTTAGTGATTTGGACACCAAAGACAGCCCTATCGGTGTGGATGGGGGCATGTTTCCTGTAGTCCGCAATCAGCTCCTTGGTCTTACTGACGCAGAGGGAGAGATTGCTGCTCTGGCACCACATTGCCAGGTCACTGATCTCCTCCCTTTAGGCTGACTTGATAATTGAGTTGGAGTCGTGCGTGGCCATGCAGTCGTGGGTGAATATGGAGTACAGGAAGGGACTAAGCATTCACCTCTGTGGGGCCCCTGTGTTGAGGGTCAGTGTGGCGGAGGAGATGTTGCCTACCCTCACCACCTGAGGTCGGCCCGTCAGGAAGTCCAGGTTCCAGTTGCAGAGGGAGGTGTTCAAACCCAGAGTCCTAAGCTTGGTGAAGAGTTTGGAGGGGAACATTTTGTTGAACGTTGAGCTGTAGTCAATGAACAGCATTCTCACATAGATATTCCTCTTATCTAGGTGGGTGAGGACACAGTGGAGAGCAATTGAGATTGCGTCATCTATTGATCTCTTGGGGTGGTATGCAAATTGGAGTGGGTCTAGGCTGTCTATGATGGTGGAGATAATGTGTGCCATAACCAGCCTCTCAAAGCACTGATAATTACAGAAGTGAGTGCTACAGGGTGTTAGTCATTGTGGCAAGAAGCCTTAGATGTTCTTGGTCATCTTAAAACATGTGGGGATTACAGACTGGGACAAGGAGAGGTTAAACATTACAGTGTATATGCCTGTCAGCTGTTCTGCGCATGCTCTGAGAACGCGCCATGGAATACCGTCGGGCGCCCCGGCCTTGCGGGTGTTGACCTGATTGTCGTTTGAGTTGGCCTGGTAGAGAGGCATCCGTAATGGACTGTAGACCCTGCCACATGCGGCGGGCGGCGGAGCCTGTGTAATATGATTCCACCATATTACTATATTGTCCTTTTACTTGTTTGATGACTCTGCGGAGGTCATAACGGGACTTCTTGTACTTATTCCTGTCCTCGGCCGAAGCCTCAGGGTTGTCTACGATACCTCTGTGTGCGGTAGACCTGTCCTTAAGTTTAGTGCCTACCTCGTTGTTAATCTAGGGGTTTTGATTGGGGAAGCAGCGAACCCTCACCGTGGGGACAACGTCACCGATGCATTTTCTATTTCCTCTTCCGGTGACGGAAGTTGTTAGCTCATCAACGTTAACGCCGGAGTCTCAAAACATATTCCAATCAGTGCTAGCAAAGCAGCCCTGTAGCACAATCTATGATTCTGGTGACCATTTCTCAGGTACTTCCTTATCAACAGGAAGCAGGAGTATAGAGTCTTGATCTGATTTGCCGACTGGCAGATGAGGGAGGGCCTTGTATGCTTGCTTGTGGGTACAATAACAATGGTCTAGGACTTTATCGCCCCTAGTGTCATTGGAGACGTATTGATGGAAGTTAGGCAACATGTGTCTTAATGATGTAGAATAAAAATTGCCAGCATCCAGAAAAGCAGTTTCTGAATGTAGGTTTTCTTGCTTGTTTATATCCCTGTACAGTTCGTTAAGTGCCAGCTTGTTGTTTTTCTTGTCTTGAGATGGAATGTATGCAACAATCCCGATAACAATTGAAAACTCCCTCGGGGGGTAGAAGGGTTGGCATTTGACCATCAGGTATTCTAAGACGGGTGAACAGTGGCAAACCCCTCCCCCCCTTGATTTTGCCGACTCCACTGTCCTGTCCGCCTGTTGAATGGAGAATCCATCCAGTGTTCCCCTGGTGATGCGTTGGTAAGGTTGCAGTACCAGACGGTGATACAGCCATACAGGATCCTCTGAATGGTGCATCTGTAAAAGTTTGTTAGGGTCTTTCTTTAGGCTCCAGAGGTTGAAGAGGTGCAATTGTGCCTTCTTCATCACACTGTCTGTGTGGGTGGACCATTTCAGATTGTCAATTTTGTGTATGCCTAGGAACTTCCCTCTCCACTGTGGCCCAGTTGATGTAGATGGGGGCATGCGCTCTCTGCTGTCTTCTGAAGTCCATAATCCGATCCTTTGTTTTGTTGACATTGAGGGACAGGCTGTCTCGTCATTGTTGGTAATCAGGCCTACCACTGTTGTGTCGTCTGTAAACTTGATGATTGAGTTGGAGACGTGCTAGGTCATGCAGCCACGGGTGAATAGGGAGTACAGGAGAGGGCTGAGCATGCACCCTTGTGGGCAGTCTGTGTTGAAGATCAGCATTGCGGAGGTGTTTTTACCTACTTTCACCACCTGGGGACGGCCCGTCAGAAGGTCCAGGACCCAGTGGCACAAAGCAGGGCTCAGAACCAGGGCCCGAGCTTAATGATGAGCTTGGAGGGTACTATGGTGTTGAAGGCTGAGCTGTAGTCAATGAACAGCATTCTTACATAGGTATTCCTCTTGTCCAGATGGGATAGGGCAGTGTGCAGTGCGATGGCGATTGTGTCATCCATGGATCTGTTGGGACGGTATACAAATTGCAGTGGGTCTAAGGTGTTGGGTAAGGTGTTGGTGATATGATACTTAAATAGTCATTTAGTTGAGTTACCTTCGCTTTCTTGGGTACAGGAGCAATAGTGGACATCTTGAAGCAAGTGAGGACAACAGACTGGGATAGGGAGAGATTGAATATGCCCGTAAACACTCCAGCCAGCTGGTCTGCGCATGCTCTGAGGACACAGCTAGAGATGCCGTCTGGGCCGGCAGCCTTGCGAGGGTTAACACGCTTAAATTACTTACACGCTTCGACCACGGAGAACGAGAGCTCACAGTCCATGGGGGCGGTGTTGGGCCGCGTTGGCAGCACTGTGTTTCCCTCGAAGCCAGTGAAAAAGGTGTTTAGCTTGTCCAGGAACAAGACGTCGTGTCTGCGACGTGGCTGGTTTCCCTTTTCTAATCTGTGATTGTCTGGAGTCCATGCCACATTAGTCTCGTGTCTGAGCTGTTGAATTGCGACTCCACTTTGTCTCTGTACCTATGTTTTGCCTGTTTGATTGCCTTAAGGAGGGCATAACTGGATTGTTTGTACTCAACCATATTCCCATTTACCTCGCGTTTTCAGTTTTGCACGAATGCTGCCATCTATCCACGGTTTTTGATTTTGATCGTTTTTAATTGTCACAATGGGAACAATATCTCCTATAAACTTCCTGATGAACTCAGTTAATGTGTCAGTGCATACATCAATGTTATTCTCAGAGGCAACACGGAACATATTCCAGTCCGTGTGATCAAAACAATCTTGAAACATGGATTCCGATTGGTCAGACCAGCGTTGAACAGTCCTTACCATGGGTACTTTCTGTTTGAGTTTCTGTCTATAGGAAGGGAGGAGCAGGATGGAGGCACAAACTGATTTGCCGAAGGGAGGGTGGGGGAGGGCCTTGTAGCCATTCCGGAAGGGAGAGTAGCTAAAGAGTTTCTGATGTGTTGATAAAACGTCAGTAGCATTTCCCTCAGATTTGTTTTATTAAAGTCTCCAGCTACAATATAGGTGGCCTCAGGATATGTGGTTTCCTTGCCCTGAGCTCGTCTACTTTATTGTCCAGGGACTGAACATTAATACTGTATACTCTGAAGCGGTGGGTTATATGCACGCCTCCTGAGTCGGACTAAAAGTCCACTCTGAATGCCTCTTCTCCACCGGCAGCGTCTTGTAGTAGTCTCTGTAATTGCCTTGGGGGGTACAAACAAAGGATCAAATTCAGGAAAGTCGAATTACCGTCGTTCTAATATCCAAAAGTTATTTCTGTCTGTATATAATAATCCATGAGGTTCTGAGCTAATAATGTGAGAAATAACACCTAATAAATAAATAAAAAAAATTGCAAAGTTGCTTAGGAGCCATGACTAGGGTAACGATGTCTATCGGCTATTTTTGTCTGTCTGTGTCTATGTGTGTGTGTGTACCGCACCTACCCCTCTCAATTGGACATTAATTGGACTTTGGGCGGCAGGTAGCCTAGCTGTTAGTGTTGGGCCAGTAACCAAAAGGTTGCTGTTTCGAATACCTGAGCTTACAAGGTGAAAAAAAACGTTCTATGTGTCCTTGAGCAAGGCACTTCACCCTAATTTGATCCAGGGGCTGACCCTGTAGGTAGGCCGTCATTGTAAATAAGAATTTGTTCTTAACTGACTTGCCTAGTTAAATAAAGGTAAAACTAAAAATGAAAGGTTATTTTAATACATTTTACCCAGAAGCTCTTGTCCCTCAGCTTACAGTCCATGACCTCACTTTCTCCAAACAAACCCAGAAAAATATCCGAAAAAAGGAAAAATATCCCAAAAAGGAAAAATATCCCAAAAAAGAAAAATATCCCAAAAAGGAAAAATATCCCATAATAACTGCAGGTTACAGAGGAACAATAGCCCAAAAATCACACAAAGCTCTCAGTTCAAATCTGTCTTTCCATACTGAAAGACAAATATCAGATAATTTCATAACTTCACTTTATGTTTGCCTAAACTCATGTTACCATCCTTAGGTTAGAATGACTCGGGTGATTCCCCTTTCATAACCTGTTTATTGGTGATCTTTCTCCACACTAGATCATCATTGACTTTGGAATTTCTATCCTTTCCATTGACCCTGCAGCATTCGATGGATCATGAACATTTGCTTTCCCAGGGAGGGAAAGTTTTCCTTGAAATCTCATATCTGTATTACCTATTCCGATCATTAGCACATTAGGGGGTGTGTGAGACTGGGAATAAGAGAGAAGTAAAAACTTCAGACTGGCAAAGTTGAGCTAAAGAAGCTGGAGCGTGGAATCAGACGAACAAAACCCCTCGAGGGAGAGAGAGACTCAGAGAGCGCGAGAGAGAGAGAAATAGAGAGGGTGAGGGCTGCTGCTCAGCTCTGCACACTGCTGGTTGCTCGGTGTTGGGGATGATAAAACAGTGGGGGTGATGCAGGGCCCTGAGCTACAGCTCCAGCACCAGCTCCAGTACGGAGACAGAGGCACGGAGACGTTAGCTGGTGTTTGGCTGCTAAAGCACCTGCTTCAATGGATGGGCTGATTGCACAGCCCTGACTCATCTTTGGCTACATGTCTAACCCCGGGGAGTCTCCGATTGGCATGAAGATACTAATGGAGCGGAGCAGCGCTCGCTACTGGGGCTGGCAAATCTCCCACTGCAGGGATGCAGCGCAAGTCTACATGGGATCAGCACGCTCCAGTCAGCACTGGGTTTTGATCTACACACTGCAGAGCACTTTTGATGTCTTAATCAGTTCCCCTATCGGGCTGAGGGAGGGAAGGGCCGTGGGGGGTAGGGGGGAGGGACCCTGTCCAAGCCCCAGGTTGAGGAGCTTTGTGTGGGTATACAGTAGGCTCCACCAGCCTGTCTGTTTCTGTCTTGGTCACATTTCACTGTGCTGACCTCAAACTATCTTTTGGCCTCGTTGTCATCTGTATTAAAGCAGTGTTGTGAGCTAACAACTTAATCCACTATCTAACTTTAGAATGAGATGACCAGTTACTAATGAACTACCTACCTAATTAACCAACTAGCTTACCAGATGTATTTGAAAAATATTTCTCTTAGCCTATTATGGCAATAGTTCACAATTCACCTGACCCATGTCACACAGAACGGGAGAGTAGACTTTTTGCTTGCGTTATTCTCTTTCAGATGATTATTTTTTGTATTTTCTTTTAGTTAACTAGGTCAGTTTACAATGACGGCCTACATTGTTCTACAGGGTCAGCCATAGTAGTACAGTGCCCCTGGAGCAAATTAGGGTTAAGTGCCTTGCTCAAGGGCACATTGACAGGTACCTCACCCTGTCGGTTCAGGTATTCAAACCAGTGACCTTTCGGTTACTGGCCCAACGCTACAACCACTAGGCTACCTGCGCCCCAGTTACCAGACATGGAATAGAGAGACAAGAGTTCAATGTCCTACAATTAAACTGGTAACCGCTGTCTTGAGTGAGGAGCAGAGGCCAAAAAGAGGGAAAGAGAAAGATAGAGTGGGAGAAAAAAGATGGCTGAAGATTAAACAAGGAGATTAAAGAGAAGTGAATCAGAGATTTATTCATTAATCAAAAGTTGTGGACCCCCACCCACGGCTTCTCCTCCAGGCTAAATGTTCTGTTCCAGGGAACCCCATGATGAACCGAAGAAGAGTGGGTGGAAGGAGAAGAGCAGCACCAGAGCCATCTGAAGAGAAATCTCCCAGTGAGCGCTGTCATCTCCTCACTTAGAAATACACCACTAAAATGAATGTCAACAAAACCAGGGCTTTCAAATACTGTATAGCTGCTCTCTGCTCCTCCGCAGAACAAAAATAACAACCAGCCGCGGAAACTGGCATCCTGTCTTCATGTCACTGAAAGGAAATGATCTAATAACACGTTTGAAGTTAAACGGAGGTCTATAATTCAGCAAAATGAATTAATTAAAATGAGAGTAGCAGTGTGGAGATAACACCCAGCAGGCTTTAATAGGCACCTGCAGGTTAATTACAACAAGTGATGTCTATGGTGTTTTGTGTATTAATCAAAGATGTGACTAGCATCGCTACGATGCCTATCAATCACAGTGGGCTCTATGGGGTATGTGTGATTGTTTCCGTGCGTGTGTCAGAGCGTGTGTGTAAGCCATCGACCTGAAGGTTCCTAAGACCAGCCGGTTTGACCTCACTGATAAAACATGATTAGAAAGAAAGACGTGATGTACTGTGTATCTGATGGCCCTTAAGAGCATTGTCATACATCAGATAACTCTGCAGTTGACAAACTAGCGTTGCGTAGGACTGACGCCATTTATATGACCAAATCAGATTTCTTATCATCTAAATTTCACTGTCATGATGGGAGAGGCAAAGTCTCTACAGCTCTTGGAAGAGGGATCCCTAGTGAAAGCAATATCTACTTCTATAACCCAAAGCCCCTTTGCTATGCTACAGAAATCTGGTTCATTGTACGGTGTGGAAATCTGGCATGTGGAAAGTGTTAGTCTGAGGTGTAGTATCTTCCAGACCTTGGATTATAATTAATGCAGATGAAGGATCCAGACAGCAAGGGAATGTTGTGCCTCAGAACTAGCTAAAGGAACACCATGTTAGTAACCAGCCTTCTGTTTGGACAATTAGCTACTTAACAGACAACTACCTCCTAGAAGATATGGCTAAACCATGCTACTTTCCTGGTGAAGGGATCGGATCAGCGTATGGACCATGGAAATAAGGAGCTAGTAAAGCTTTAAGAAAACAGGCATAAGGAAATTTGTCTAGTTCAGGCTCAGTGAAATAATATTTCGCATATACTTTAACTTCAAAGGGACTGTGCATGGGGAAAAATCCACCCGGCGCCCGGGCTAAACTGCTCTCATTTAGTGGTAACACAGTCAATAAACAGATAGATGAACACTCTGATACAGACGCACACTTTACTACTTTACTACTGTACTATACCAGCTAATGCTTCCCGCCCCGAAATGAGGTGCTCAAATGGTGGCAACACACATTTCCTTAAATAACCCACAATTTGATTGAGCTTTCTTTTGCCTAAATTACAGTGCACATTAACTCCATCCGTAGCCACGGAATTTAATCCATCAATTACCGAAAGAGCTATTGCGAATTCTCCCTGTCGCTTGCAAATTGCGGCTCCACACATGGTCTCATGGCAGATTTGCTGCTCTCTATATTTATCTCGTTCCGATGAATATTTATTTCTAATACTTATATGTCTGCAGGCTGTGCCGTGATTCGCCATCCTGCACCAGCATTAGTGGGCCAATAATAGGGCTTAGAATTACATGTGGAACCCTGTTGGAGCCTCATGGTGGGATTTAAGGTGGGACTTATCCTGTTCCCAATTATTCACTCCAGAAGCGCCTTTCGCGACTCCATGAAGACAGGGCTGTGAGACTTGACATGGGCCAGTTTGGATTGAGGGGAATAGATCTGAGAGGACAGAAGAAGGTGGTGCGAGGGTGGGGGAGGCACTGGCAAAATATATGTTCAGCTGAGTTGACAAAATAACCATGTGACAAAGACATGCTAATACGCTAAAGACGTTTTCAATCGGTAATTTTACCTTGATCATGATAAAGACTGTGAAGATGACTGTCCCTCTTTGCCTTAACATCTTTCTGTAGATCGTGAGAGGAGAGAGAAATTGGTGCATATTGATGTGTATAGTAAAATACATGTTTTGTACGTGAAGGTGAGGGAGACAGCTGTTCTGACTGGAGCTTTGTTTCAGCCAATCCAAAAATCTCAACAGATTCCCTCCCTCTTCCACCCCACCCCAGCACCCCAACCCCCCTGGCCTATGCATCTGAAGAACATGATGGAAAAGGAAAGTCATGAGAACCAAACCTGGGGGGCTTAAACCTATCAGTCTATCTTGTTGACAGATGTCAGTTTGGGGAAGTTAAGCGTCATCAGAGAACACTGGGAGGATGAAACACACCCCCTAGCACCCCTGTGGTAAAAATAACACCCTGGAGACAGGACACAGCACTGTGACTGGCCGCCAAATATATACCAGGACATACAGCGGAACAAAAAAAGTAAACTCGCAAATAACGCAAAATCAATGGTGGGACCAGCACGAGTGCTCTACAGAGTCATGTTCAATGTGAAGCTCCAGGCATGGACAGAGAGAAAAGGGACTGAAAGAAAGCAGGAGAAACATTTGAATCTCAGCCCACTGTTTCCGTGTTGAGCCTTGATAATGAATCGTAGGTTGAGGAGGGTAAGTACAAATAAAACTGGCAATAGGAAGAAAACCCAGAGCGATTTGACCTTCTACTTCCATTGTCAGCAAACCAATCACCAGCAGCACCCATATCTTAACATATGCCTGGGGCCAAACTCACTCAGTACTAGGGGAGTGAAGACCTCCAGTTCCTCCATACCATACTCATTCTCCCCATTCTCCTCTATTCATCACTTCTATTCATCACTTGAGTTTTCCTTTTTTTGTATAGCTGCACAGCCCTCCGTTTTCGGTCAGATCTTTAAGTTGAGGTTCTTTGCAAAGACACACCGGCATTGAGTAGGAGTGACGGTATGGTGAGAGGTACAGGGTATAGGGTGGATTGGCAGGCAGTTGTGATCTTTGTGGGGTGGTGGTGGTGGGAGCTGGCTGGGGGAGCCAGGGCTATGGATCAGTTTCCTGGTCACAAGCCTCATCTTTACAAAATCAACTCCACGAGCCTCATCTTTACAAAATCAACTCCACGAGCCTCATCTTTACAAAATCAACTCCACGAGCCTCATCTTTACAAAATCAACTCCACGGTCACCCCTCTCTACTTTCAGTCCACGCACACACTCACAAATGCACACACAAACACGCACGCACGCACACACACACATGCACACACACACACACACACACACACACACACACACACACACACACACACACACACACACACACACACACACACACACACACACACACACACACACACACATACACAAACAAACACACACACACACACACACACACACAAAATCTCACACACACACACACACGCACACACGCACACACGCACACACGCACACACACACACGCACACACACACGCACGCATCCACACACGCAGCCAAAAACCATCCCCAGGCGCTCTAAAACATCTCGTTGAGTGAGCATTTTGATTGAAGTAGGAGGAACTTATTGCAAAACAGTGTACTCTCTGGAATCTGGTGTGGGCAAACAAGTCCCTTCCTCACCTCCCTCCCCCATGCCCCCATACCTCAGTGCCAAAGGACCAGAGTCAGGTTAGGGTTGGAACTGAGGTGAAACACCCTCCACACGTCTGAACTGTGGTCATGTGGTCATCATGCCCAATAAACTGTATTTGTTTGTGTCAGCTATGGATCTGCAGGGGTGAAGGGGACAACAAGGTGTCAGTGGATTCTCTCAGTGTTGCACTGTAACCTGGTGACTCACTCTGGTCTTACACACAGGATGAATGGGTGTGAATGTGAAGTGGAAAGACTCAGACAAACAACCATGTCACCATGTTTGGTTTTAAGTGGATAAGCTCAACACCCTTCTGTCACTAAGACATACTTAATCAGTACACTTGTTGTTCAGCCAGTCAGGCAGGCAGCTCCAGGAGTCTCACTCTCTGTTTGGATCTTCAATAATTTATAAAACATGACACGAAACATAGGCCTACATGTCTTTCTATCTCGCTCTTCCTCCCTCGCTTTCTCTCTCCCTAATTTCTTTCTGTGATGGAAATAATCAGTTTAGCATGACATGCTGTTTACAGTGGTTTTGCAAACTTCCTTGTCAATATTCAATTAATTTGCACAACATACACAGGCAAAAGATTAAAGAAATGCATATTGGATTATCAAACGCACGGAAGCAGCCCGAAAGTGAGGTTAAGTCATTAAATTAAAAGTAATTACAGTGGATTATTAAAGTTGTTTGGCTCATGCTATATACCATTATACCCATGTTATTGACACATATATAACCAACTGACTATGAGACTAAGGATTCCGATGGAAAACACCATGGCATGTCAAATATAGGCCTGCTTTTAGTTTTGTGAAAAATATAGCCGGTGTTTAATAGCTTGTGAACCAAGCTAATCCATCAGAATCCAATATAAAGTGGAACAAAACTGTTACGCTGGGCGGAGCAGGTGATCCCAAATGTAGACTCAGACGAGGAGACAGGGATGAGGTAACTAATGTATTTATTGAAAAGCAGGAGAGGAGATGGGGTGCAATCCAGGGGAATCCAGGGCAGGTAGTAGGGAATCCGGATTGAGGCTGAGGCTGGGGGCTAGGAGATTAGGAACCGGGTAAGCAGGTCTGGAGCAGAATCCAATGAAGCAGTAGAGCGGGGATCCAGGGCAGGGAAGCAGGACTGAGGTGACGAGGGACTGGAGGCAGGTACCAGAGTCAGAGCAGACAGGGTGAGTTGAGGCTACGATCTGGCAGTGTGGAAGTGGCACGGCTGAGTATTAGAAAGGTTCTTGATTATGGGACAGGTTGCAGCTGGTGGGAGTCTGCTCTGCTTCCAGCACACCTGTCTCCACTCACACAATCACATACACAGAGAGAGAGAGGGAGAGAGAGGGAGAGAGCAATGGGGGAGTGGTGGCAGGTTTAGGGAGGTCCAGGATGAGAAGTAGAGAGCAGATGTAACACAAAACGATAAATGAGAGAAACAAAGGATTAAAATGTAAAGATGAAATCAAGACACAGGAACCACATTGACAAAAACACAAAACCAGTACAGCGCTATGTGTTTCCTCCTGAAGGGTAGCATTGCCCTAACTCAGAGGGTTCTACAGTCTCAAAACCGATTCCCTTTCTGTAAGCAAGCACACTAATCTTTCTCTGAAATGAATTAGATTAGATATCACACAATAAAATCACATACTATTTGACTGGAAAGGGCCTGAGGACAAGTGAATATTGTGTGTGTTTAGTGTCTACTGTGACAACAGAGCGGGCAGGGATGCTGGGTGTAAAAGGAGGTTGTGCTTGCCTGCATTGGACCTCACACTTTGTGAGTGTGACTCTTTCACCTACCCCTAACCCACAGGGGAGAGAGGAAGGAGAGAGCACAGCCGGATAAAGGACGCACAACCTGTGCCCCCAGGGTCTGTTTTTATCCTCTCTGTCTTCAACCTGTACCCCCAGGGTCTGTTTTTATCCTCTCTGTCTTCAACCTGTACCCCCAGGGTCTGTTCTTATCCTCTCTGTCTTCAACCTGTACCCCCAGGGTCTGTTCTTATCCTCTCTGTCTTCAGCCCGTACCCCCAGGGTCTGTTTTTATCCTCTCTGTCTTCAACCTGTACCCCCAGGGTCTGTTTTTATCCTCTCTGTCTTCAACCTGTACCCCCAGGGTCTGTCCCTGCCCTCTGTCTTCAACCTGTACCCCCAGGGTCTGTCCCTGCCCTCTGTCTTCAACCTGTACCCCCAGGGTCTGTCCCTGCCCTCTGTCTTCAACCTGTACCCCCAGGGTCTGTTTTAATCCTCTCTGTCTTCAACCTGTACCCCCAGGGTCTGTTTTTATCCTCTCTATTTTCAACCTGTACCCCCAGGGTCTGTTTTGATCCTTTCTGTCTTCAACCTGTACCCCCAGGGTCTGTCCCTGCCCTCTGTCTTCAACCTGTACCCCCAGGGTCTGTTCTTATCCTCTCTATTTTCAACCTGTACCCCCAGGGTCTGTTTTGATCCTCTCTGTCTTCAACCTATACCCTCTGGGTCTGACCCTGCCCTCTGTCTTCAACCTGTACCCCCAGGGTCTGTTTTTCTCCCCTCTGTCTTCAACCTGTCCCTGCCCTCTGCTGTCTCTCATCATCTCTCCCTTCTCCCTCCTTCCATTCCCCTGCACCCTCTGCTCTCTCCTCTCTCCCCTCTCTCACCCCTAGGTATGACACACACATGTCTCTCTTTCACTGCCCCTCCCTCCCCTCCTCTTTACCCTTCCCATCACTCTTTCACTCTTTCTCCTATCTGCTCCCTCTCTCCTGTCTTCCTCCTGTTACCACCCCTATGACCTGAGAGACATGGCACAGCACACGTAAGGTGACCCCAGAACACTAGGGTAAACCCAATTACTGGGACTTTTTTACTCGGCTTCCGTCTCTTCCAATTTTCAAAATCCTCCGGACAAACCATGTACACTGGCAATTGGGGACATATTTTGTAGCGCTATTAAAGTAAACCAAGGATAAACCAAGTGTACACTTATGCTGGCATTGGCTTAAACTAGACCTATTCAAGTGTGATTGGAGGCGGGGGAGGAGGGGGAGGGGTAGCGGGTAGTGCTGGTGGTGTGGCGGGGTGTGGAGGATTGCGTGTAAACAGCCTGCATAAGGGTATTATTCAATAAATCCCGCTTACTGAAGGCTTAAATGTAACATTGAACAGCATTACAGCAAAGTAGTGATACTGTTATTGTGAGAAAGGTTCAAAAGTTCACGTCCAGGTCTCGCCACACCATACCCGCTGTCCAATGGAAACAGTGCTGCCTAACTTAGTCCATTGACCTTCCTCCCCCAGCAATAAGAGCTAGAATAGTGAGCATGCTTTCAGAGGGGACTGGCCTAGCTGCTAGAGTGCTGGTACACTAAACACTGACAGTTTTTAGGGCATACAATATAACATTTTGCAGTGATCTGCATTTCCTCAGTAAACAGGCAGTGTTTCTACCTTCAATCTGTTGTTTGGTAAGAAAGTGACTGATGAGCTGAGGGATGGAAGGAATTAGGTTTTCGTGGTTATTCTGTTTTGGCCCAGAAGCCCCGCTGGATGTGGTCGAGCGGTCAGAGAAGAGGGAGAAACTACACAGAGAGGTAGACAGAGGGAGAGCAAGAGGGAGAGAGGGAAGGAGAGGGAGAAAGAAAGAGGGAGAGAGAGAGAGAAAGAGAGAGAGAGAAAACAAAAGAGAGAGAGAGAGAGAGAGAGAGAGAGAGAGAGAGATGGTATCCTGACACGCTGCCAAACCTGTTGTGTTGTCCAACCCTAGCCTGAAGCCTGCAGTTCTAGCAGCTTTTTTTACAACCCTAATTGGGGAGACAGCATTGTGTCATGAAACGGCACTCAACTGCAACATGGTTGATGAAGTGAGCGCTTTAGTTTGGAGTTGGGCAACCCAAATCACTGAGCGAGGGAGAACGAGAGGGAGAGAAAACAAAGATAAACAAATGTAATCTCTGAAGAGATGTTTAATTGTCACAAAAACATATTGGGCAATTTGCGTAGCATCTGCAGAGGGCGAGCAATTTTCTTGTTCATGCTTAAGCACTCTCTGTCTGACTGCCAAGAAAACCCAACAGTGGTGAATGAAGTGGTCCACTAACCCAACTCTGAGTAGGCAGGAGCACTAATGGCTTTCCAAAAAGGAAACAACAACATCATCCATGACTGGAGTCCCTTAGGATGTGTCTCGGAGAAAACAGAGCGAAAGCTCAAGGAGCTACAAAGAGGAAGTAAGGTCATGGACTGATAAACTCATCTATCTATTTATTGTGATGTATGTCTCTATATGTGGCAGTATTTACTCACACACACACAGAAACAGACAAATGTGACTGGCTGCTCTGCTGCTGACCTGGGTCACACAGATGTCACGTGGCCACCTGAGGACACTCTCTCTCTCTCTCTCTCTCTCTCTCTCTCTCTCTCTCTCTCTCTCTCTCTCTCTCTCTCTCTCTCTCTCTCTCTCTCTCTCTCAGTTGGTCTGTCTGTCTGTCTGTCTGTCTGTCTGTCTGTCTGTCTGTCTGTCTGTCTGTCTGTCTGTCTGTCTGCCTGCCTGCCTGCCTGCCTGCCTGCCTGCCTGCCTGCCTGCCTGCCTGCCTGCCTGCCTGCCTGCCTGCCTGCCTGCCTGTCTGTCTGTCTGTCTGTCTTTTCCTCTTTCTCTCTCTCTTTCTCTTTGTCTCTCTCTCATGATTGATATTATTTGTAAACATATATAAACATAATCTTCATTGCTGTTGCCTTGGGCACATTGTGGTGTAATATGTGAAGTTAGGTAAGTGTGAGTGAGAGAGAGAGAGTAAGAGAGAGAGTAAGAGAGAGAGAGAGAGAGAGAGAGAGAGAGAGAGGGGTGGGAGGGTGAAAAAAAAGAATGAGAGAGTGTGTGTTTGATACTGAGAGGGTGCCTCATACACTTGTGGTCTGTCATTACTACAGCATAACAAGTCCACTTGTGCTTTGAGCTTCTGCCAAAACTCCCTGCCTGGCCTGGCCTGCCCTCCCCTGTGTGGTGGAGCATAGCAGAGCTGAACAGCAACAGACCATCACTGGGTGAATAGGCTATACAGAACTACCACAGACCCATGAAATAGCAGAAGTACAATGGGGCTAATGTTGTTGATGGTAGTGTTTCATATTGAATATACACTGAGTGTACAAAACATTAAGAACACCTTCCTAATATTGAGTTGTACCCCTTTTGCCCTCAGAACAGCCTCAATTAATCAGGCATGTTGTTGACAGGCGTTCTACATGGATGCTGGCCCATGTTGACTCCAATGCATCCCACAGTCGTGCCAAGTTGCCTGGATGGGTGGGCCATTCTTGATACATACGGGAAATACGTTGAGTGTGAAAACCCCAGCAGCGTTACAGTTCTTGACACACTCAAACCAGTTTGCCTGGCACCTGCTACCATACCCTGTTCAAAGGCACATACATCAGGATGAGTTATACAGTATCTAATCCAAATAAGGATGTTTATGAGTTAATTTCAGAAGGGGGCATGAGTAATCTACTAGCAATATTTGAGTGAATGCGGTGCACAATTGGCCCAACGTCGTCCAAATTGTTGCCGGTTTAGGCCGTCATTGTAAATAAGAATGTGTTCTTAACTGACTTGCCTAGGTAAATAAAGGTTAAATCATTTTAAAAAAAGAAGAAGATGTAAAACATCCCTTGCCAGTAAATCATCCCTAGAGTTTCATCCCCCAGAGCAGGTCTTTGTTCAGTGCTGTTCTACTCCAGGCTACCGTGGAATGTGTACGTGACTGTCTGAGGGACTACTATCTTTCAGAGAATGTTAGGAGGGGAAGGGGGACGGAAAGAGGGGATGGATAACTGGGGGAGAAAGAAAGAGTTGTCTGTGATTTGTTGGCGGCCCCACAGCGTTGGCATGACAGGGACAGTTACTCACCTGGCGTGGGGCACACTCTGGAGCAGACCTGTCAATCAGAGAGAGAGATAGAGAGAGAGAGAGAGAGAGAGAGTTAGAGAGAGGGAGAGAGAGAGAGAAGCCAGATGTTTGCCTGGCCTTGCCTCTTCTTGCTTGGCTTGGCCTGGCGGAGTAGGGGGGTGGGTGGATGAGGGACGGGTGGATGAGGAGGGCTGGGGTGGACATGTGCACTCTGTTGTGACTAGCACCAGATGTGCTCCATTGCTCCATTGACCCACATCACCCAGGCAGTAGACATACCACATAGGCCTGGATCTCCCAGACCCACCGCACAATCAGACACACACCTGTTTCCATTCACAGGCCTCGAGGGGAGAAGTGCATCCTGGGAAACACTGTCATGTTTTTTCTATCGTTCACGTCTATTTCTATATTTCCCCCACCTATTAGAGTTGTCTCTTTTTTCCTCTTGTCAAACTCATCTTTGAGATGTTTACTCTAGGGACTAATGAGGATCTCAAACAGATTTCAAGGTTTAGAAAAAACACGCTAAAGACATGGTGGAAATATTAATTGAATTTCCCATCCAAACACAAAAAGCTGGTTCACGGTAACAAGATATTCCATGGAGATGGCTGTTTGATTTGGGCCCTTGTTTCATGTTACCAATTCTGAATTAGCTAAATAAGTGCACCTGCATGACCCCCAAGTGCTCCAGAGGTCAAAGTCATTCAAACATTTAAAGAATGGTAATTAAATTACCCTTGGTGGTGAATAACTTTAATTTGGTAGCCACACAAATTGCTTCCAGCTTTTGTCTTCTACAAAAGCTCCCCCTTTCAGCTGTGCTTTCATATTTTTTCAGTTAGGACTTGGAGCAACAAACAACCACTCATTTTATAAATCTTAAGTAATCACAGCTAATTCGGACGATTTAAACGTGCACTCTGTTTTGGTTGTTTTTCGCTGAGGTTCACCGAGGGAGAAGGGCAGGAACTTCACAGTGAGCAAAAGCTAGTACAAGCACTTCTACGGCAAATTAACTTCAATATCCCGCTGTTTTGATTTATGAAGTGAAATAAAAAGGTCCCAGTGTGGTATTAGTGGGGTTTTTCGGCGGGGCCCGGGTGGGACTTAGGGCCCATATTTCAGTTGCCTTGTGGGAAGCTTTGGGTCCACGTGGGGCCCCTTAATATGGCTCCAGTGTGGTCCACATGAAGTGAAGCCATCGTAGCACAGTAACTCTTCATCAGGACCTGGCCCCTAGCCAGCCCAGCTACTACCTGAGTCTCTTTGAAGAGCGACACATTGGCCCCGGTATTTAACCATGCTCTTTGAGCAAGGGAAGAAAGAACAACAGAGAGAGAGAGAGAGAGAGAGAGAGAGAGAGAGAGAGAGAGAGCAGAGAGAGAGAGAGAGAGAGAGAGAGATAGAGAGAGAGAGAGAGAGAGAGAGAGAGAGAGAGAGTGAGAGAGAGAGAGAGATAGAGAAAGGAGATAGAGAGAGAGAGTGAGAGAGAGAGAGTGAGAGAGAGAGAGAGAGAGAGAGCGAAAGGAGATAGAGAGGTGTAGCGGCAAAGGCAATTTAGGTTTGAACTGTGATGAAATAATCCACTTCATGAAGTGACAGGGATGGCAGCAGCGAGCAGCGTCAACCCCCTGGCGACCCGCCGGCTTGTTTCGTAACCGAGCACTCTTCATCAGACTGTTGATCATCAAACAACCCTCTCCCTGCTCATTGTTTACCAGCTATAAATCGTTATGCCCCCACCCATCAAGTTGTGTTTCCTAGGGATACTCAGAGCACTTCATCAACAACGTTAGCCTAGTTTCTATTACCGTACCATCTCTGTGATAGCCATTTTCTCAGCAGTGCTGCATAGCACAAGAGAGGTTTGAAACTGAGAGACACCGCTATCGATTACAGCGGTAACACCTGTGATTCAGATTCAGACCACGGTCAATGGTAGACTAGAACATCTAGTCCACAAGAGTTTCTCGGTTTAGCTGGCTTGCATGGAGATGATACAGTATTAGAGAATAGGCCGTTGCATGGTATGAGAAGAACAAAACTCCCACACAAAAGGAGAGGGGGTAGCCTAGCTGACTAGGTGAAACATCTGTCAATGTGCCGTTGACCAAGGCACTTAACCATAAATGACTAAAATGTATCAAGAAATTAAAAAGCAACTGTGCGTCCAAGTGATCAAAACCATTTATCTAACTTAATCTGAGTAGTTTGATTTTGGTCTAAATTGCCAAATACAAATACTAATAATTCTATCATCAAGTTAGGTAAAATATACATTTTTAAGAACATTTTCTAAGAGAACCTTCTCCAACTATTGCCACAGTGTATAAGAGAGACAGAGATGACTCTGTTGGATGCTGTTCTGGCCTTTCATATAGTTCAGCGCAGCGTGTTAAATATTAATAGCGATTAACCCAGTTCAAGCTCTGCTGCAGAGTGTAGAGTTCAAAGAGCCTACTGCTCGGTGCAGGGCCTCTGTGCTCTCCAGCAGTTTAGCTCTATCAGGGGCTACTGCAATGCACCATGGCCTAGACTGTGCACTGGCACACACACATGAACACACTTGTGTGTGCACACAGACACTCACATACATGCACATACACAAACACGCACGCCCACACACAGTCTCACAGCTATCATACACAGTGAGTGATAATTAGCAAAAGATGAGGGGGAGGTCCGGTCGCGTGGGCGCGTGGGCGCTCTCTCTCTCTGTTCCTGCTGCCCTCATCTCTCAAATTCAAATTTAAATGGCTTTATTGGCCATATTTTGCAGCTAATATGGGCACAAAGGGTTTTTGATTGAATTTTCTCCTTTTCTGTTTTGGTTTCAGAATTGTTGTATTTCTTTTCAATTTTGGGAAAGAAAATTGCCTGTAAGTCTGTATAGTTCTCACAGTGTAGGAGAAAATGCAGCTCTGTCTCGACCTCTCTTTAAGGGCAGTGAGCACACATCTCACACACTGTCGGTTTCTGACACATTGCTTTCTCTCTCCCTTGCTCTCTGAACTCTAGATAAACTCTATGTAGCTGCAGCATTCCTTAGCGTGGCATATTCACTCTGTAAACACCTCAGAGATCAAACGCAACCTCAGACCCCAATCTCTCCATTCCTGCCAATCTAGCCCGCTACCCCCCTTAACCCCTACCCCCTTACCCCCTAACTCCCTGCACCCTCTACCCCCCCCCATCCTACCTGCACCCTCTCTCCATGGCCTGGCCTCTGGAGCCAGTGGCTCTGACACGATGGCCTCAACAAAAGCAATCTTTATTTACAGAGAATGACCGTGGAGAGTGTGAGCGAGAGCGGCCAAGTGCTGTCAGAGGACGTGTTTGCTGGATGCTTCGCAGATGGCCGAAAATGTGCATGTGTACATTCGTTAACACGTGATCCGTGACCCTTTCTGCTCAATTGCACCACTTTAGAGAGTGTTAGCTCTTTGTTGGATGTGTCAACAGTATCATGGCAAAGGGCCGTTTTGATGCGTTCGAGGTGTACATTGGATTGACACACCCTGCTTTACTTGAACAAAGTTTTGTTTATTTTGTTGGCCTGTTGGGGCGGTAGAAAGGAGAATGCTGATTGGCTGACAGCCGTGGTGTTTCAGACCGTATACCAGGGTATGACAAAACATTTATTTTTAAAGCTCTAATTATGTTGGTAACCAGTTTACAATAGTAATAAGGCACCTCGGGAGTTTGTGGTATATGGCCAATATAACACGGCTAAGGGCTGTATCCAGGCACTCCGTGTTGCGTTGTGCGTAAAAACAGCACTTAGCAGTGGTATATTAACAATATACCACACCCCCTCGTGCCTTATTGCTTCAATGTAGCCCCCGAATCTCATAGACTCTCAGAGACAATAGTACACCACCATGGAAAGGGTCAGGACATTGTTCTTATGTAGGCAGTTTGACAGCAGCGGTTTACATCATTAATGAACAATGCTGTCTGCTCTTTGGTTTCTTTGTGTCTTGAATCTTTGTCATCTACTTTGTGATTGTTGTCCTTAATAAGAAAACAGAAAACACATGCAGGGAATATAATTCACAGTGCTCAAGCTGTCAGTGGTGGTTGAGAACATCATGACATCTGCACAGAGCAACTCTGAGCCTCTGATTCCAAAGAATGCTTTAGTTGTTCCACTCTCTGACACCGGAACCTCCCGTTCAAATACAAGTTGACTTTCCAAGCCATTAATTGATACTCTCTATAGAAGCTAAAGGAGAAACTGGGGTTGAACTCAGCAGCAAAGTAGCACGGCCAAATCAAGTGGGCCCGTTCGGGGTAATCCTGAGGAGAAGGAGGGGTACTGGTACATTCCTGGTGTCTCGCTCTTTTCCGCCTGATGGGACTAAAGAGGTGAGAGCTGTGGTGGGATTGCGAGGTCACGCTGTCTGCGCTTCGTCGCCGGATGATGCATCTGCGAGAGCGCAGCCCCACTGTTAGCCATTATGTACCTATTAGCGCTGATTATCTTCTGATAGCCGTGCGCCAGTTGGTTTCACTCAGGCTGACAGTCGCTGCGCTTTGTTTAACCTTTCAACTACCAGGGCAGCACCCCTCCGCCCTCCGAACAGGAGGAATAATGACGGGGGATCCAGCCAGGGCGATGGGAAAACAAAGGCAACATGGAAGCGTTTAAGCACCCAGAGGAGTCAGGAGGAGTCAGGAGGAGTCCCTAACTCCAAGCCATGTCACACAAGGCCCAAACTCCACCACTGTGATTGTGAGCTAACCTCTCCATAGCTGAATTGTTTCTTGTCTACGTCCTACTGTCCCAAATGTCAAAAAGCAACAACAACAAGGAGGCCGAATAAAAATTGTCCTTCACAGGGAGCTGATGTTATACAGTACTCCTATTATCGTTGGGCTTCAATGCCATTCTGCATTTTGCTGCCGTGATACAGCTTGGACATTTACAGCTTGTTTAGCCTGTGAACGTTCCCTCCCCCCCGAGTCTTCACAGATCTGCCATTATTGCAGTCCCCAATGTAGACGTACGTGTTTGCGTGTGTGTGTGCGTGCCTGTGTGTGTGCGCATGATGTCTTCTGAGGCTGCTAGGCCTCTATGTCCTTGCCTCTCGTTTACTTCTCTAGAGAGCCAGAGGTGGTCGTGTTGGGTCACACACTACATTAGGAGGCACAGGCCTGGACAGCTGACCCTGGCCAGCTACGGGAGTTGACAAGAGTGTGTGTGTTTGTGTTAGGGAGTTTGTTTATGTGTGTGCAGGTATGTGTGTGTGGCTGCATGTGTGCTTTTGTGCTGCAGTGAACCCCCTGTGGCAGGGTCTCTGGCGTGGCGCTGTAGCGTTATGCTAAGCAGTGTCCTGTGGCTGTGTGTGTATGTGTCCTTGCAGAACATTGACCTGTGATAAGCAGAGCAGAGAGGCCCAGAAACCCCGCTCAGTAACAGCCAACAAGGCCACTTAGAAGTCAGTGGGCTCCTCTAGAACATGAGCTGTGGGCTGAGGCAAGGAGGAGATTGGTTGGGGTTTCTCCTGTTTCTTCATGAGCGTAACAAGGTGTGAGAAGTCCCTCTGCTGACTGAGAGATGAACCCTGGAAAAGAAAAGCGCCAGCCTGGGCCAGTGTTCGGTCAACTGTTTCACAGCAGCCAAACAAGAGGTAAAGGTGAGAAAATCCATCCAGCGCTTGCCCCCCCCCCCTCAAAGGCAACCCTAACCCTAGACTAACACAGGGGGACTCTCGTAGGAATACACTGTATGAGGGCCAATGCACTTTATCAAATGGTAAAAGTGACTGAGCAGGAGAGTGCCATTACATTTTGCACATTTAATTGAATCCAAAACGTATTCATGTAGCCTATTATAGACTCTATAGTTTCAGTAGTATTTTATTGAGATGGCTTGAAATCCGGGAGAGTGGAAAGAGAGAACACCAATCAGATGCAAGTGAAAGGTAAACAAAAAGGGATTAAGGAGTTGGAGGAGGAGGAGCAGGCACAAAGTAGGAACACTAAATCCCCTGCTCTTACTCCACAGGTGGCCGGACAAACAAACCACAACAAGGGCTAAGGGCCAGGGGACAGATAACCTGCAATGAGAGATAAAGGCTAGCTCTGACCTGAGAGGACCCCCTGACCCCTGGCAGCCTGCTTGTCTGGTGCAGCTGGACTGGACTCTACTGGACTAGACTCTACCTAACCTCCACAAGGACACACAGCCTGGGACTACAAAGGGCCACTCCAACCTGAGAGCATGAATGAATGAAAGAATGCATCCATGAATGAACGAATGAATGAATCCATCATAACAATTCAAAACTCCAAAATGGAGTTGAGCTTCATGATCTCAGCACAGTCAGAATAGAGCTTCATTATACAACAAACAAAAACAAAAAAAGATAAGGATCCCCAAAAAACTGTGTGAGCTCGGTAACTCCCTTTGTGGCCCTTCAGACTTTGGCTGTCACCTCTGCACCTGTTGGCCCCTAACTGTCCTTACCCAACCCTTCTCTTCCACTCCCCACTCTTGATGACCATAGGGTCAGGGAGATCATCCATTTGGGAAGAGAACGCTGGGTGAATACAGGTTTCTATTAATACTGGCTGGGTTGATGAGAGGAATGTGTAAGTGGCCAACCAGCTGCTAGGTCGGCGTATCTCCGCTAATCCCACTCCCCCTTGCCTATGTTTAAACGCCCTAGGGCTTAATCTGTGGGCAAGAAGGCCAGGTCACCCAGCAGACAGAGCAGGATCACTGTCTGCCCTCCCAAGACCTTTCACTGTGACACTCAGACTGGGGTCGTGAACCCTGCACCGGGGCCAAAGCCACTCAGGGGAAATCCCGGCACGATATTTATTTACAGGCTTTTTAAGAATGCAATGCTTTTACACACAAGCACAGCCATGCTGGGCTC
This sequence comes from Thymallus thymallus, assembly GCA_023634145.1. Taxonomy (NCBI): domain Eukaryota; kingdom Metazoa; phylum Chordata; class Actinopteri; order Salmoniformes; family Salmonidae; genus Thymallus; species Thymallus thymallus. Next base: position 28,138,240 of record CM042402.1, on the reverse strand, counting down.
TCACTTAATCCATGCTCGTTTAGTCAGCGGAAGAGTGTATGTCAGGGCCGTGGCCTCCATATTGATCGCGGTATTGAACACGTGGAGGGCCTCGTCACAGTAGAGGGAGAGTCCTCTGAGAGGCTGCATGGAGATGTAGCATCACAGCCCAATAAAGAGGGGATAGACTGGACACAACACAACACTGGGACTACAGAGGACAACAGCCTAAAATGAGTTTTCTGCGTTTGGAAAAAAAAACATTGGCGTGTGTAGGCATGTGCATGTGCACATATCGTATCTACTAGATGTATCAGAACATTAAACCATAGAACATCAGTAACCATAGAAACACACATACTGTAATATATGCCATTTACCAGACACTTTTATCCAAAGTAACTTACAGTCATTTGTCCATAAATGTTTTATGTACAGTTGTTCCTGGGAATCGAACGCACTATCCTGGCATTTCAAATGCCATGCTCTACCAACTGAACTAAAGGTCGGTCATTGACTTGTCCTCTCTGTGGTCTGTATTCTCTTACATCATGGTTAATAATCTGATCTCCTGAGCTGAAGAGGTAACAACCATAGTATCCTAGGGGGTGATCAGTGCTTTGGGCCAGTAACCGATAGGTTTCTAGGGAATCCCCAAGCTGACTGGGTGATAAATCTGTTGATGTTCCCTTGAGCAAAGCACTTAACCCTTGTTGCTCTGGATAAGTCAGGGTTTCCCAAACTTGGTCCTGGGGCCCTACCTGGATCCACGTTTTGGCTATTTTAATCAGCTGTGAAGTGCTAGGGAAAAAGCTAAACCGTGGACCCGGGGGCGGAGCGAGCTTGGTAAACTGTGCTAAATGACTAAGAAGAAGGACAGGGAAGTAGAATGGACCAGCAAATATCCTGTCATCATTGAAATCCAAAGGATAGATAGTAGTGAGAGAAGCAATGATATAACGCACCCATCCTGAATAACCGGGAGATTTATGCCAGTTATATACTATTATACGCCTCCCGTAAGTATTTCTTCCCATGAAAATGGGATGCTAGCTATTACCCAAGCTAGCCTAAAAGCAAACTAACAACTCAACATAACTCTACAGTAAAACTACAGAAATAAGATGAAAACAACACAACAACATAATGTGGTTATTTAATTTAAGCTGACGGTTCCAAAGGTATGAATATATCCACAGGTGACTATGAGGGCACGGTTATTATGAAGCATTACTGTAGCTAGTTTTCTATCTCTATCTTCACGAAGACAATGTTCTGTACGCAGATGTTTCAATGGATTCATTATCATTGTCAGATATGTCCATCTCTGCACCCATTAACTAAGGTTATCTCTCCTAACCCCAATTACATGACTAAGTCAATTATTACATTCATCTTTCAAGTTAATTGGAGCAAACAATGGCTTTGGAAAGAAATAAAGAAATTGGCCCATTTTTCCTTTGTACTCACTAGGGGCAATTAAAGGTGGTGAACTTATGACCAAATACTCTTCCATGTGTATTTCTCCCAGAAACACAGATTAAATGGATGAACAAAAATAGAATGATGTAGGTGTGGAGGTGAACTGGAGGTGAAAGAAACAGAAGGGCACACTTAAAGGTCCAAAGCAGCCATTTTTATCTCAATGTCAAATCCTTTCTGGTTAATAATTAAGTAACATATTGTGATTGTTTTCAATTAAAATGGTCAAAAAATAAACAGAAATATCTTCTTAGCAAGGGAAATATCTCAAACAATAATTGCTAGGACTGTCTGAGAGTGGTCTGAGTGGCGAGGGGGAAATAAAAAATGTGATGTTATTGGCAGAGAGTTTTGGATCTCTCGTTGTTATTGGTCTATTAACCAATTTACCACATGGTGATGTCACCATGGATGGCCAAAAAGTAATCCCACCAAAACAGGCAGAGATTTCAGGCGGTCTTTACAGTAAAAGGGCATTATCAAAATGTAAAACAATAACAATAACAAATACATTTTGGACTGCACTGGGCCTTTAACATCTGATAAGGCTTTATTAGTCCTGATCACCTGATGTGGTGTGCAAGTGTCTTTTTCCAACACCCACAGTACACAACTCTGTATCAAAAGCAGGAAGAGAGGGCATCAACATTAGAGCAGCAAGGTTACTCAGGCAGCCCATTCAACGACAACATATTTCCCTTTTGTTTGCTAGACTATGTTGAGGAATGTGTCACGAGAGAGAGAAAGAGTGAGAGAGAGAGAGAGAGAGAGAGAGAGAGAGAACGAGAGAGAGAGAGAGAGAGAGAGAGAGAATTGAATTGAATTGAGAGAGAGAGAGAGAGAGAGAGAGAGAGAGCGAGAGAGAGAGAGAGAGAGAGAGAGAGAGAGAGAAGAGAGAGAGAGAGAGAGAGAGAGAGAGAGAGAGAGAGAGAGAGAGAGAGAGAGGAGAGAGAGAGAGAGAGAGTGAGAGAGAGAGAGGAGATAGTGGGTGGAGGGAGGGAAGGGAGGGAGGGAGGGAGGGAGGGAGGGAGAAATAACGAGAGGAGTTCTTTCTCTATCCATATAGTTTATTTTAATTAATCAGATTAAGGGTAAAAACCCTAAGCAGCGTACGTTATGCTTTCGAGTGGCAGCATCTTACGGGTCCATGCATTCCGTTAAACACTTAAGGCTGAACAGCGTCCCGGGAGGTCGATAAGCAGATTAGGTCTGATTAAAGTTGTATCAGTGGAATTTGAGCAGGAGACCTGCCAGGACAGCCACACTCTGCGTTGCACCACAACCGCCCCTCTACCTCGCCCAACTAGCTCTCAAATTCTCACTTCAGAATGAAACGTTCATCCATGTTTCTCCAAAATTAAATTGTTGATGCAAAGATCAAATTTCGAAGTTTACGCATTAACTCTAGCAAAACTGATACCTACTTGAAGGTAACAGCTTTCACTGTTGCCCCTAGTGGCCGGTTTCACGACGTCCTCAGACATGGATGGACGTTGAATACTGACTTATATTATGGGTGACCTGGCTGGCCTCGGCCCGCCTCAACCCCTGCTCCTGTTTATCTGTTAGACTGGCACCAAGCCTGATGCCATCAGCCACAGAGTTTCATCAGATACTTAACCCACGTACTATGCACAAATGAACCCAACACCCAAACATACACATATGCACGCACGTATGCACGAACACAAACACACATACAGCGAGTGTTTGCTTTGACCTCTGGGACTGTGCAGCTGAACTGTTTGGTTTCTGAGTCACTCATGAAAGGCAGAACAAGCCTTACGCTTGCTCTGTTTATCTTTTTGGGAGGTGCGGTTGCCCCAAGGTCAGCTGAGGTTTACTTCACCAGCCTGGATGTGCATGAGGAGCCCTCCTCTATACAGACACACTCACACTCTCTTCAGCACTTTCAGTTCCTCTCAGGTTTAACCAGGGATCAATGAGAGAAAGAGATAGCGAGAGAGAGAGAGAGAGAGCGAGAGAGAGAGAGAAGTGGAGGGGCAAGGGCTGAGAGGGGGAGGTGAACTGAACTGAATGAGAGCAATAACTAATTAGTGAGTGTTGTGCTGTGTCTTGCTCCCTCATTGAGGGTAAACGTCTGGTTCTGTTGAACTGGAGGCAGAGATGGAATTCCCAGTGCCTCGGCCAGCCCAGGGCTGTAAATTACTCCCACGGCTGTTAAAGTTCCACAAGCAGGTCTGAGTGAGAGGCCAGTGAGCCAGTGAGCCAGTGAAGACTATTACTACAGTACAATGGGCCAAATTAAAGCAAGGCCTCCCTCCCCTCAGCCACTACACAGGCTAACGGGTGCAACCGGTGGCCATTTTGTGACTTTAAAGATGAGTGAGTGAGCCATTTCTGTCAACATAACCTTAAGAATCATTTCAAGGTATTAACAATAATCCCAATAATCCAATAAACTCAATAATCCTAAATGATTTAGTTTTGTGAGGCCAGTTCAAAACAGGTTAACTGGACTATACAAGTGATGTGGAGATGATGAAGTTATGTCAGATATTCTGCTGACACAATTGAGTGATGTACAAGGTTTCGAAGTGAGAAAGCATCCTTTTTTACAACATTTTGAGATGTTTTTTTATTCTTTTTTTATTTTTTTGTCTGTTCCTGCACACAAAAACATTTCTGGAGGCAAGACGAATTTCGGTATTGTAAGTCTAAGCCCCTTCGACGATTATTGGACAGTAGGGGTTTGTTGTCATGCAATGCATGACAGTCGGCTCATTTTCATGAAGAAAAAAAGATGTGTGACTCTCCTCTGCAAAAATGTAAAGGACTAACGACAGATTTCTTGTCTTATCTTAGACTAATTCTGATTATTTTGAGGAAATGTATACTGACTATGGTGTCTCAAGATGGACAAACAGTATTATTGCCAATTTTCAAGTTTGGCTAGGCGCCAGCCGAAACGAAGCATACAAAAGCCTTTAACAGTGTGCAGGGCCGGGGAGTGGAGTGCTGGGGATGTGTATTGTGTGAGAGGGATCCTGATATGTGAGTGAGACTGGATGCTGTTCCCATATCTAAAACACATGCTCCCTGTGCTCTGACACTCCACTAAACAAACGAGCAGTAAAATGCTGGGAGAGAAAGCGAGAGAGCGAGAGTTCCTGGTGCTAGGCCATCTGTGGAGATAGACCTAGCTCTGACACATCTCCACCACTCATTGGAAGCATAAATATCCCCCCCCCCCCCCACCCCCACCCTCTGTGTTATTGTAACCTCCCCGCCCCTGTAACAGGCTGCTCACACACATACGCATATACACCAAACGTATGTGGTGTAATTCTTGTTTGGTTAATCAGGCCAGCTACCTGATATCTGTCCAAAGTGTAGGTGGTATGGTGAAGCTAGGGGGTCAGAGAAGGTGCTACTGATGGACCAGGACGTTTGCTTGTATGAACACAGACCCACATGGCTGTTTGAACCAGGGACATGTGTTAGGGATGGTGGAGACTGGGTTAGACTTATGCTATGTTTGTAACCAAGTGGGAGGTGGGAATTTACCAGTTGTGAAGTCGTAAATACCAGTTGGATGCATTTACGTGCTTTGAACTTGTTGAGAAATGCTGACTGGTTAATGGCCAACAAGCTACGTATCATGCTTGTAAACATTCTAGTGTTCAAAAACCATATTAATATATTATATAAATAATTATTTGTTGTTACTGTTATCTCCTTAGTAGGTGATGTCGGAGGTCAGCATGTGGGAGAAGTGGCAGCTCAGGGATGATAGACGAGTTTTCCCTAGTAATTCCAGTTAGAGGGCCATTCAAGTGGATTTTTCCAGTCGTATGTGGTAAATTCCCAGTTCCCACTTGGTTACGAATGCAGCATTAGCCAGGGGAGGGGAGGGAATGACAGAAGGGCCAGAGGCGTGCCTTCTCCCTAGAG
>CM042402.1:28127305-28132664 GCA_023634145.1 Thymallus thymallus | reverse complement strand
CTGCAATTGACTGTTTGAACCTATGATTGGAGGTCAGGGGGTGTCCCACACAAAGAGGTCAAAAAGTGATCAGTTGCACTTCCAGCAGCGGTGGGTGAATGCAAGGGCCCTATTATTGCTGTGATTTAGTATGTAATTGCAGGTTGAGAGGAACCCAAGTACAACAAAAACTGCAAAACATGGCATAACTTTTCCTCTTTTCTCAGTCCCGCCCCTCCCTCCCCCACACATACACACAGCAACACAATCTGCCTTGGAAAATGAATTCTGATAGTCCAGTGGCCCTCCAATCTCCCCTGTGGTTCCAGGCATGAAGCAATTTAGCTAAAGAAAATAATACACACACAAAGATTCATTCTCCCACTCGACTCCTCACCTCTTCAGCTCCTATAGAAGAAAACAGAAAAGCCATCTGATTCATTGTTTAGGCAAAACATTCATTGGTAATGAATTATTTTAATGAGAACAAATGCCTTAAATCAGCACGCTCGTCAAGGCATTGTGAAAGGCAATTTTCATCCGTTGCTTCTCACCCTTTGGCTCCCATGAACCGTGATAGAGCAACAAATGGGAAATGTTTTCAACATCGGGAAAACCCTTTCCTTTAGTGATGCTAGTTTTAGATTTTTAGCTACATGATATAACACACTATTATTTGTATTAGCCTGCACAGATTAGGGAGTAAATAGATGTTTGATCGGACAGACACCTTCTTGGTAAAGTGAGAATGTAGTCTGAAGAGGTCAACCATTATCTAATGAAATGGAAAGCCAAGGCTTTGAAAACTAGCTTCATCTCTCGTTCAGTGTGAAGTGATAGCTTTAATCACCACAGAATCCACAGCCCTACACTTACATCTGAGAATGTATGAACTTTGCATACGTAGCAAACTAACATGAACTGAGTCCTAAAGATGTAGTCAGACACAAGGGAGGGAAAATCTAATTGCAAATAATTAAGTTGTATTCTTATTCTTATTTCAGAATAAGAAACTACAAAAGCAAAAAAAGGTGTGTGTGTGTGTGTGTGTATTGGCGTGAGCATGCGTTTGTGTGTTTCTGTGTGTGTGTGTGTGTGTGTTTCTGTGTCTGCGTGTGTGTGTGTTTCCGTGTCTGAGTGTGTGTTTCTGTGTCTGTGTGTTTGTGGGTACACACTCCATACACTTGTGTGAGGTATCCTATCTGTCAGTGATCGCTCATAGACAGCAGACAGGCAGGGTCTGAGTCCTCTACACAGAAAAGAGGAGAGGCCTGACCCACTCACATCCGCTAATCCACAGGCCACAGCCAGTCCAGATAGCATCTCCATGCCTGCTGTGGACAGCCTCTCCTTATTACCTGGGATCTAATGGAGTCCGATCTCCCACTCCCTCTCCCTCCGGCTAATCACAGGAGCAGCTGTCAATCAGCCTACACAGCTAATGCCCTCCATATGAGACTAACAAGCGAGGAATTCTGCAATTCCCAATTTCCAACTTTTATTTACCCTCCTGATATTGGGACACATGTCCTTATTGACATGTGTCACATGGGCTTCACGTGGGCTTCATGAGGAAGAAGGTTGTTGATGTGTTTGATCAGATGGGAGATGTGTATTGTGATGACAGTAGGAGTGGACATTGCTGTGGGTATGGTACTATGGCATGGCCCTTAAAGGCATGGTTTTTGTTATGAAATAATTATTATAATTTTTTATTTAACCTTTATTTAACTAGGCAAGTCAGTTAAGAACAAATTCTTATTTACAATGACAGCCTACCTACAGGGTCAGACATAGTAGTACAGTGCCCCTGGAGCAAATTAGGGTTAAGTGCCTTGCTCAAGGACACATCGACAGGATATTCACCTTGTCAGCTCGGTTTTCGAACCAGCGGCCTATCGGTTACTGGCCCAACGCTCTAACCGCTAGGCTACCTGCCGCCCAATTAAAGACAATGTGGTGCCCTTGATCCTGGGGGTAAAGGAACACCAGCAGGTGAAATGAAGCACATAATTGAAAAATCCAAAACTAAGTGGCCTGGCGAAACAATATCGTGGCACAACAAATTTAATAAATAACTTCTGGGCAGGCCGTCAAAGGGGCCCAATGTTTCCAGGGGTCCTGCATTGGGAGTGTAGGTGACACTGAGTGTGTTGTCAAGCGTAAATCCCAATGCAGAAGGGCCGGCGAGATGGGTGTCCGTATATCAAAGGCCTCAGTGACTCCGGGTGCCATTTGATCTCTGCTCAGGAAATTCAAAATTCCAGGCAGATGAGGGGTGAAATGGAGAGGCCCTTAAGCCCGGCTTGTGCAAGTGATTAGAGGCAGCTGTTTCGATTCACATTTCGGAGGACTTGAACTCTGCAACCTGCCACATTTTTACGTGGCTTGGACCGGGGCAGACGGGGCAGAAGAAAGGGCGGTGGTTGTGGCAATGGTGGTTGTGGTCTATTGATGGTGGTTGTGGTCTATTGATGGTGGTTGTGGTCTATTGAAGGTGGTTGTGGTCTATTGAAGGTGGTTGTGGTCTATTGAAGGTGGTTGTGGTCTATTGAAGGTGGTTGTGGTCTATTGAAGGTGGTTGTGGTCTATTGAAGGTGGTTGTGGTCTAATGAAGGTGGTTGTGGTCTATTGAAGGTGGTTATGGTCTATTGAAGGTGGTTGTGGTCTATTGATGGTGGTTGTGGTCTATTGATGGTGGTTGTGGTCTATTGATGGTGGTTGTGGTCTATTGATTGTGGTTGGGGCAGATATGGAGATGGGAGGTAGGAGGGAAGGGGGAGTTAGGGGTGAGTGTTAATAGTGTGTGGGGTAGAGGTGTTCAGATGAATTATAAAGGAATATCTATCTTATTTTCTCCTGAAGCCATCTTCCCCAAAACAAAGTGTGTATGTATGCATTTGCGCACGAGCGTGTGTCAATGTGTAAATTACATTTCCCTCACAATTCTTTAAAATAAATTCACACATAACCTGATGCTGTCCGTCATGCAGACCAATAATAGATGGATCTCACAGTCGATTGCTAACTATAGCATGCTACCCAGTGGACGGCTATGAGTCCCAATGAGAGCAGCCTGCCAGCCTGGAGGGATGTCATTTGTAATGTGAAAGATCAGCGCCGGCAGAGCAAGGTCAAAGCTCTCCTGTTTCTAAACACTTCTCTCAATTAGCAGGCCTCGTTATGAATGAGATGACAGGAGTGGCACGGTTGGGGACATGCACTGTAGACATTGAACTGTTTCGGTGGGATTTTAGAGAGGTGGCAGATAAAGGGTGGAGAAAGGTGTGGAAACCAGCAGGTATTGAGAAAATGAAGAAGGGAAGATGGAGGGAAAGGGGACGGAGAGGTGGTTGAGTTAAAGGGAGAGGGAGAGGTGTGTGTGACAGATGCTGAGAGAGTGAAGAGGATGAAGTAAGAGTGGCCCGGGCATATAAGCGATTAGTCCCAAACGTGAGCTGACAGCTGGATGCCTGACCTTGCCTGAGTGTGAGCAACAGCCCCAAGCTTCATCAACATCATTTCCATGCCAAGTCATTTAGACACAATTCTTATTCCGGCTAGGCAGGGGGAGCTCAGCCCCCCCCCTCCCCACCCCATCCCAAAGACCTCCACCCTCAGCCAAGTTTAGAGTAATGGCTTAGGATGAGGTGCTAGCTATCCACATTACAGGCAACCTTCACACCACCAAGGGTCCTTAGGAACGGGCTGGCAGAGTCCTATTACACAGACTGCTTTCCAAATGACACCCTATTCCCCACATAGTGCATTTCTTTTGATCAGATCCTACTGATTCTGGTCGGACGTAGCGCACTACATAGGGCATAGGGTGCCATTTGGGACGCAGACAAAGTGTCCGTGATAGCATGCTTAGAGGAGTTTAGAAAGAGAGGGGGTTTTGCCCTCAGCCCTATTTTTACTGCTTAGTTTGTGGAGATATCCTGGTTATTAGACAATGATCTTTCCCCCCCTGTTTCAGGAGACTCAGGATCATTCTGGTCAGGGTTGAACAGCTGCCGTGTCAATCTAAAGATGTGCATGCACTAACATTCTCACAAGCAGGTGCAGACACACACACACGCACACACACGCACACACTCACACGGACACGCAGTGACATGCATAGAAATGCATGCACTAACAAGAACAGTACATAAAGGACAACAATGATTATTTTCAAATGTACAGTACTTTTACTTAAATATATTTATTTAAGTCATTAAGCAGACACTCTTATCCAGAGCGACTTACAGGAGTGATTAGGGTTATTAAGTGACTTGCTCAAGGGCACATCAACATGACCTTTCGATTACTGCCACAATGCTCTTAACCACTAAGCTACCTGCTGCCATGAACTTTATAAATAGGCAAAGATTATGAATCTTTCTATCGGCAGAAAAGAACACGATGCAATAGCATTTACAAGATACAACAACAAACTGACAGCAAACCAGACCTGCTGTGAACCAAAGATTTCATCTTCTCTAGAACATTGCCCTTTCCCCTCCAGTGGACCAAAAATGGACCCTTTTGAACTCTAACCTAAAAGGAGCCCAGACCTCCAGATAATCTCAAACTAATGATTATCTTATCAATAAGCAAATAGAAGAGGGATGACACTGACCTGGGCTGACCTGCACCAGTTACCTGATAAGTGTTTGTTTGCCACATCCAGGACCCATAGGTCTTCATCCACTGGTGGTATAACAGACTGTGATCCTAGCCTCAGGCCTTGGGGCTTCAGTACTTCCCCACCTAGACATTTTGGTAAAACATTTGTCATTCTCATAGAGTTGCTCTTTAGGTGGTTCTTCACGTGAGAAAAAGTCAATTTACCATGAAAGAAAATGAAAGATCTGAAAGTTCTATACACTCAAACAACTTTGAACTTGGTGCCATAAGGTTGTATCTGCAATCCACTCACACAATGCTGTGCTGTCAATAAAAAATAACTGTATGTAAGGTGATGTACTTGAGTCATGAAAGAGGAAGACATCACCAAACAGTTCTGAGATCTGGGAAAAATACTCATTACCTTGGTTCTGTTCCTCTTTTGTAGTTACTGCCCCACCACTTTTCAGAAGAATGGCCATGACTTAAGGTCTTTATGATAAAAACAAATATAGACCGGTGCATTTGAGCTTTTTTAAGGCCTATTGGAGAGGCATTGCTGTTTTTGTGATGAACATGAATTAATATGTTTGATGATGTGATTAGAAATAATGAAGGGTATTATCTTTATTTAATTATTAAATGTCTGTACTTTTTTATTGAAATGTAAATTATTCTGTGCCAGATAGAACCTTATTACTGGACCCAGATTGACATTTCAGAAATATAAAGTTATATCTGCAATTGCACCAGCCCCCCTAAAATAACT
>CM042402.1:28119805-28122305 GCA_023634145.1 Thymallus thymallus | reverse complement strand
AATGGGAACATGTGAACCCAAGAATAAGGGGCGTGTCAAATTAAATGTGTGTGTACGTGCGCGTGTGCATTCTACAGAAAGATAGAGAGATAGACTCCTAAGATGACCAATAACACACGCTGACCAACAGAGCTGACACACAGAACCTTATAAGTAATATAAACTGTTAGTTGTTTAATCTATCTTAAAATATTGAACACAGCTACTCCAAAATGTCAAGATATACACATGGATTTTACATATCAACCCTTTTCCATGATTGAACCCTATAAACATGTTGTAATGCCCAATGGAGTACCATCCATAGATGAATCGGCTTGAGTCATCAACCTTTGCTCACATTTCAACAAAAATTGGCAGGCATTGGAAGCAGATGCAGCATTCTAAAAATACAAGGGGGAGATGTTGGAGGGTGAAGGCCTTTCAGCGATAGCTGCCATGTCCTTGTGCTGTGTCTGGAAGCATTTATGGTCCACCAACGCTTCCCATAAGATGAGAGAGAAAAAACACCAGGCTCCAGGAATGTAACATGGCCTCCAGGCTGGGCCGAGCCTATTGACATACACAAGCATTCCTCCTTCCATCCATTGTCACACACTGCTTATCATCAGAACACAACATAGCCATGCACACAGTGACTAAGCTAGCTGGGATGTGCTCAAAGAGTGGGACCCTGCCAAGGCTACAGTCATTGCAATTATCAAGCAATTACAGTAATGATCTCCAATTCAATCTGCTTCTGCCTTGTTAGCAGCAGGGTTGCATCACTATTGTTCTGAGAGGAACGGAACCTCTCAAATGGCACTAGGTGAACATTTTGAGAAAAATATAAATTGGACTGAGTGGCTAGCTGTGTGTGATTGTGTGTTCCTATGTGTGTAGGCAGAGGAAGCCCTGGACTGAATGGCTAGCTGTGTGTGAGTGTGTGTGCTTATGTGTGTAGGCAGAAGAATCCCTGGACTGAGTGGCTAGCAATGTCATACAGTGTTGCAAGGTGCAAGGAGAGAGAGAGAGAGATAGAGAGAGAGAGAGGGGGGGGGGGGGGGGGGGGTAGATGAATGGTCTCTAAGATGGATGCATGCAGGCCAGGCCGGGATGACCCCCACTCTATGCCGCCCCACTACCATGACATCAGAACAGAAGGGGAAAACATCCCCTCTTTTGTGTCGGGGCTAATTTGATTTGTACCTTCCAACGAGGGGTAAATATGTTTGAACTGTCTGTCTGGGCCCTCTGTTGCCCGTTTGGGGTTCTCACGGGAACTTCCACCAAGCAGGATATTGCACACTGCATCGCAACTTCACTTTTCTAAACTAATCTAATTTTTGTCCTCTTTTCTTTCACTCCCTCGTTCCCCTCCATCTGTTCTCCTGTGGTCTGGCTGTGCTGTCACTCCTTGCCGTCCGGGCTGTGTGCTGCTCGACTCCTCTCATCCCACTTGGATGGTCCTTGTGCTCTTCTCTGTGTCAGCCTGGAATTTGACGTCAAAGGTCTTGTTGCTAGGAATGGGGTTTTGTTTGGTAACAAATATGACCCCTTCCCCTTCTCTCTCGCCTCTCTATCTCTCTCTCTCTCCCTCTTTCTGCTTTTCTGTCTCTCTGTCTCTCTTTCCTCTCTTCTGCCCCCTGCTCTTCTATCTGTTCTCTCATTGGTTATCTCATGTATTATTTCAGTCTACTGGGGCTTTAGTGGAAATGAAATATGGCTGCCAAGCCTCACCGGGCATGCTCATATTCAGTGTAATTACTAGTCAGAGAATCCGGGCTGCAACGGGTATCTATAAATCTGGGCCTCTCACCATTGACTTTTGAAACCCTACTCTGCCGACGCAATGCAGTGACACTCTGACACCTAACCTTTCATACCGCCGTGGCTGCTGGGAGTGACCTCTGATCCCCTCTTCGAGTCTGCCAGTCCTGCTCAGTCTGACCTCGCCGAGACAGATGACCCCCCGAGTCACAGCTGTGCCTGATCTGTCCTCAGGGGCCGGAAAGGAACACGTCAAATGTATGTGTGTGTGTGTGTGGTTTACGTGTCTTTTTGTCGAGCAAAACCTTTCGTGGAAGGTACTACGCACAGACCCCCTCGCGCAATCAACTTCGTTGAGATACTTCGAGTTTCATTGTAGGCCTATTTGGCGGGGAAAATGTGAAGCCAGCTGTATAGCCTTTTGAGTGTTTCTCTTTATCAGTCTTTTACAAAAAAAATTGAAACAATGCGTTGTTTGATGCGTTTTATTAAATCACGCATAGCTGTTCTTTATATGGGCTAAAATAAATATGTTCATATGTGCAGACTATCTATGGGCTATAGCGTACCACATTTACTGTATATCTGTTATGAAAATAAATCATTTAATGTGCAAAAATGTTTCTGGTAAAAGGCCGACATTTGGACGTTTCAATTAAAACAGACTCTTTGTGACATGACTTTTGAAATGGAAACGCTGTGATTTTAGAGACACCAAGTAACAATAGCCTATGATTAAAGGGTTGGGTTA
>CM042402.1:27922305-28114805 GCA_023634145.1 Thymallus thymallus | reverse complement strand
ACATATGATTTTTCTTTTTACATTTTTGGTTGACAGGACATCTTAACCAAAGTAAATACATGGGATGAATCAATGTTTTATTATTCTGGTCCGTTACATTGTGTTGTGGTTAAATGATGTTTATTTCTGCCATATCCAATGGAGAAATGTGAGTGAACTTTATAAGTCAACTACCCACAGTGTCCAGTCTCCGGAGCAGGGAAAACATACAAGGAGATGTATCAAAGATGTATCAGGAAATCGTAGCGGTCTGGTAAGGTAATCTTCTATAACCACAGATTAAGTAATGACAGAGCTATAGTGGAAAGAGAGTAAAGCCAATGCGCTATCTAGTAGAAATGTAGGTTATGTACCAAAAACTGTAGCAGCACAAACAAAACTTTTACCGGCACAAACCAGCATTAACAGAGCACTAACAATTGAGCCTATTTTGAGTTCATTTGGAGCAGATTGGGGGGCTGGTGAAGTCATCACCTATAATTAAATGTCTAACATTTAAAACACCGAAACAGCACCAACAAAACGTTTAACGGCACAAACGAAGCACAAACAAACAAGACTATTTGGGTGGATTTGGAGCATGTTGGGGAGCTGAGTGACCTCAGAATGACCTATAAAATATTATTTAATATAAAAAAAATGATGGCAGCACAAACAAAAATATTGTGGCGAGCTCAGCCAGAAGAAGATGGCAAGAGACAGAGATTGATTTTACCGGAGAGTTCCTGTGCCCCATACACCGCACGACTCCAGGAACGTCACACTTTTATTCTACCCTCGTTCAACTATTAACAATGAACACATCCTCCGGCCATGCAAGGCTCGGTCACGGTAGGCATTTTAACATTCCCCCCTACCCCCATAACCTGAACTAAGACAACTTAAGGAAACATAAACACATAACACTAGCTTAACTACTAAAACGTAAAGACATAACACAACCGTTTTAATCATTGAACAACAACTACCCACAATCCCCTTGCTCCCTTCAGTTACCACGCAACGTGTGGCTAGCGTATGCCGGCCAGATCGCTACATAGCCCCCACCAGAGGGGTCAGTCGCCCCCGACGACCCAATCTCTCAACACAGTCCCTCAAATGTCCAGGACGCCTCCACCGTGCAGTCTCGGCCAGGCATGCGCACCCTGTACCCACCTCCGACAGTCGGCCCAAGATCTCCCCGGGCCCCTGCCAATGGCTGCAGAGCTTGGGAGAAACACCCTTTTTGGGCGTCGTAGGTCTGCTTCTGTCTCGCTCCGGAGTTGGCCTGGGCTGGAGCTCCCTGGTTCTCGTCACCCTCGCCACCCAAGTATGGGGGGTAGCGCGGTCACAGGCTGGGCCCCTCCTATGGGGGTACCGCCTGTAGCGGTTCCGGCCAGCGGCATACTTGCTCCCCTGGACTGAGACACCCGCTGGGCCGGTCACATTGGCTGCCTCTGCTCCCTTTTCCCCTTCAACCACATCAAACTCCACAGTTTCTCCATCTCCAACACTGCGGAGGTATTTCCTTGGGTTGTTTTTCTTTATGGCGGTCTGGTGGACAAAGACGTCTTCGTTTGTGTCATTTCTGTTGATGAAACCGTAGCCATTTCGGACGTTGAACCATTTGACCGTCCCCAAGACCTTAGTTGGTTGCGTTTCGGCCTCCTCTCGTCTTTCTGTCGTCTCGGCGGAGGGAAGGGCAGCAGACACAGTGGTTGGGGCTGAAGCGGGCTGATGCTGGTTGGGCCCATGGGCAACGGAAGGCCGTTTGGGCTGTCTGGTCACTGCTCGACGACTGGCTCTCCTGTCTTTGGGCCAGTCCTTCTTCTCTTTACCAGACTGGAGCGCCACGGTCTCTGTGCCAAGAGTGATAGATGTCCCTGACACATTAACACGGGCGCCCCAGCGACTCAGCAGGTCCAGGCCAATGATGCATGCGTCACGGATGTCGGCAAGCCAGAACCCGTGCTCCAGCTCCTGGTCTCCAACCTGGACTTTTACCGGCTTCTTCCCTCTCATGCCAACCTTTTCTCCCGTCACTGTGACCATCTGATTGGTGGTTGGCGACCAAGCCTTGGAAGGTGGCCCGGTGGTATCCGGAAGGACGCCAGGTCGCACCAAGGAAATGGTTGACCCCGTGTCTACCAGGGCTCGACAGTCGACAGTGTAGGTATAGTCCATTAGTGTGGCCCAGGCGGCTGACCACGGTGCATCTGCCCTGGAGGGCGGCTGGAGACCGGAGTGGTTGACCCCTCATTCGACCACTCCTCTGTTGTTTTCCCCACTGAGTAGCTCTGGCTTTTGGCGCTGGTGCTGTGCAGTTGCAGGCTGCGTGCCCGGGTTCGTCGCATCTGTAGCACCTGGGTGGTGGAGTCTGGTGCTGGGATCGTTGTAGCGGAGGCCGAACCTGACAGACCTCTTCTGTTGTTTCCCCCTCATCGTAGTCGGCCACCCGGGCACATGCTTGGCGTGATGTGACCCTCTGCTGGGTGGGCCACCTGGAGAGTACCCCTTCGGCTTGTTCGGCCTCGTGGAGTGCCTCACCGAGAGTCTTAGGCCTGGCGAGGCAGACATGTCGCCGCAGCTTTTCTGGTGCGAGCCCCCGCAGGAAAGCGTGGAGGGCCAGCTCCTCTTGTGCAGCTATTTGGAATTCGGGGTAGCCCTGTCGAGCGTGCAGCCGCACATCTGCAGCGAAGGTGCAGATAGCGTATGCCGGCCAGATCGCTACAATATTAACGGCACAAACCAGCACAAACGGAGCACAAACGATTAAGCCTATTTTGCCGAAGTTTTGGGTTGGGTGGGGGGCCAACTTCACGCATGTTACTGTCACTGGTCAACTGTAGTAGCTCAGTCTCCTCAGATGGAGTTATGGTCAGCCTAATGAGTGACAGTGGGCTTTCAAAATCAAAGGGTTTTTTAATCAAATTCTTGTCCCTCAAACCATCAAACCTCTCTTCTGGAAAATAGCATTAAAATTGTCTATAATCGCTGTCAGATGTGCCTGAATAAGGCCAGTCATGCGCTTGATAACGGTGTCAGTCACATCATTTTCTTCTATGTGCCGTAACATAGTGGGAAACATATAGTGGCTGGGTTTGGGCCTACTGAACCGCGCCAGCCACAGCTTCAGCGACTTTTGGAAAGCAAGCACCTGTTCCCAGTTTCTGAAAATATCATCATGCTGTCCTTGCAATTTCAAATTTTGTTCATTTAGTGACGAAAATACATCTACAAGGTACTAGGATAAAAATCAACTCATCAGTAAACAAATCAGCAAGGGGAGATCGCTTCTCAAGGATGAAAGTGTGTATTTCATTTCTGAGTTCATCCACTCTGGTAAGCTCTCTACCTTTAGACAGCCAGTGTACATCTGTGTAGAACAGTACTGTGTGTTCCGCACCCATGTCCGAGCACATTGCATCAAAAAGCCGGTTGTTGAGTGCGCTGCCTTTAATAAAGTTAACAACTTTCACCACTTCTTTTAACGCACTGTCAAGATCGAGAGGCATTCATTTTGCTGCTAATGCCTCTCTGTGGATGAAGCTGCCTCCTGGATTCGTTTCACAACTCCGCTGTTTTTCCCCATCACTTGTTATTCCCTTACAATTAGCCCAGTCAAGCCCGCACTTACTAACTACGTAGTTATTCAGTTGAGCAAATATTTGTTCACCTGTAGTAGTAGTAGGGAGAGTCAAGCAGCACAAAAGATCTTCCAAAAAAACATTTTCCCAGGCGTATCTTACATAAACCAGCAAAGTTGAGCTGTCTGAAACATCTGTACTTTCATCCAATTTAATTGAGAAATCGCCCGCTGCTTTTAATCTAGAAATACGTTGCTCTTGAAGGTTGTCTGAAACGTCATTCATTTTTCTAGAAACAGTGTTGTCACTGAGGGGGATCAATTTTTATTTATTAGCTGCCTTTTCATCTAGCACTGTGCTAACGATTTCTATAGTTGAAGGCAGGATTAATTTCTCCGCAACAGTGTGGGGCATGTTCTATTTAGCTACACGGTACGAAACCATATAACAGGCTAACTGTGCTTTCTAATTCAATGTTATGTTTTTATTAAGAACCTTAGCAGAATACTTCATCTCTTGTGCTTTCCTTTCAAAGAAGTCCAGTGGCTTTCCTGCCAGCTCGCTGTGATGAGTATCTAAATGCCTTTTTATTCTGGATGGCCTCAGACTCTCGTTGGCGAGTTTCTCTCCACATACCACATATACAAGCTATGTGGGTTTCCACTAAGGAGTGGCTGGTCTTGCTGGTGGGAGGTTGCCTAGCAGCAGTGCTAGCATTAAGTGGTTCTGGTTCTAGAACTCTTTTTCGGATAACAAAACTATCCATGTTGCTGTTTTAACTAGCTATGTGAAATGAAAGTAAAATGAAAGGTTGGAAAACTAATAAATGGCAATCAAAGGTTGGAAAACTGTAATAAATGACAATATTATTTTTTACTTCTAACAAATAGTGCACGTGTTCAACGTACAGTGGTTATTTAGTCTGATGTAGGTTAACTTGGCCTACACAGTGCTCAGTTTAGTATACCGCCCCATGTGGCTGTTGAGGTGTACTGTCCACAATAACCATCATTTTAATCTTGAGAGAAAACCAATGACAAAATATTTATATTTATTTAAGCAAGTCAGTTAAGAATAAATTCTTATTTACAATGACAGCCAACCTACAGGGCCAGCCCCTGGAACAAATGAGGGTTAAATGCCTTGCTCAAGGAAACATCGACTGGTTTTTTCACCTTGTTGGCTCAGAGAGAGAGAGAGAGAGAGAGAGAGCTGTGATGTGTTTGGGAGAAAAGGCATGCAGCCAGCTGAAAATTGCTGGGAACAAGTAAACAAACAAACAGATTGAGAGAAAGTGTTTCTTTCTTTAATGAGAGTGAGAGAGAGACCTGGAGAAGGTAGGGCAAGGAGCTGGGTCCAGTGTGTCAGCTGTCAGCCTCCTTGTGTGTGTGTGTGTGTGTGTGTGTGTGTGTGTGTGTGTGTGTGTGTGTGTGTGTGTGTGTGTGTGTGTGTGTGTGTGTGTGTGTGTGTGTGTGTGTGTGTGTGTGTGTGTGTGTGTGTGTGTGTGTTGTGCACCAGGGAGTGGCTGCCATGCCCCAGGGCAGATAATGCTAAAGCAGACTTTGGAAATGGAATGATTCATCAACAATATCAATAACATCATTAACAAAACTCAAGATTGTCACAAACAGGAAAATCAGTAACAACAACAATCAAGGGTGGTTGTACTACAAATGGAAATCAATAAGAAAATAAATAGGAAATAACACAAATACACTATATATACAAAAGTATGTGGACACACCTTGAAGTTAGTGGATTCGCCTATTTCAGCCACACCCTTTGCTGACAGGTGTATAAAATCGAGCACACAGCCATGCAATCTCCATAGACAAACATTGGCAGTAGAATGGCCTTACTGAAGAGCTCAGTGATCAACTGTAAGTGCTGTTATTGTGAAGTGGAGCAACAACGGCTCAGATGCAAAGTGATAGGCCCACAAGCTCATAGAACCGGACCGCCGAGTGCTGAAGCGCGTAGCGCATAAAAATTGCCTGTCCTCGGTTGCAACACTCCAAACTGCCTCTGGAAGCAACGACAGCACAATAATAATGTTTGGGTTTCCATGACCGAGCAGACGCGCAAAAGCCTAAGATCACCAATGCACAATGCCAAGCATCGTCTGGAGTGGTGTAAAGCTCGCCACCATTGGTTCTCTGGAGCGATGAATCACGTTTTCACCATCTGGCAGTCCGAAGGACGAATCTGGGTTTGGGGCTGTTTTTCATGGTTCGGGCTAGGCCCCTTAGTTCCAGTGAAGGTACATTTTAACACAACAGCATACAGTAATATTCTAGACGATTCTGTGCTTCCAACTTTGGGGCAACAGTTTGGGGAAGGCCCTTTCCTGTTTCAGCTTGACAATGCCCTCATGAACAAAGCGAGGTCCATGAAGAAATGGTTTGTCGAGATCGGTGTGGAAGAAATTGACTGGCCTGCACAGAGCCCTGACCTCAACCACGTCGAACACCTTTCGGATGAGTTGGACAGCCATCTGCAAGCCAGGCCTAATCGCCCAACATCAGTGCCTGACCTCACTAATGCTCATGTGGCTAAATGGAAGCAAGTCCCCGTAGCAATGTTCCAACATCTAGTGGAAAACCTTCCCAAAAAAGTGGAGGCAGTTATAGCAGCAAAGGTGATACCAACCCATACCCATGATTTTGGAATGAGATGTTCGACAAACAGGTGTCCACATACGTTTGGTTATGTAGTCTCTCTCTCTCTCTCTCTCTCTCTCTCTCTCTCTCTCTCTCTCTCTCTCTCTCTCTCTCTCTCTCTCTCTCTCTAACCTGAATAACCTGTCAACTGTAGAGATAACTACAGTTGACAGGTTATTCAAGTTACAGTACGAGAAGACGGAGATGTGTGTGGGAGGGTTGGTGTTGCATGTCAGCCATACACTTGGCAGAGAGACATTTCTTCTCAACACAATCCTGCCCTCCCACCTTCTTCCCTGAGTATTTCCTCATCTTCACAACAAAGACAGTTACTACTTATAGTCCATCCAGTAAAGTTTCTCACACCTGATCATGCTGATCTAGGCCGTGCCCACAAAACATCTCAGAGTCGGAGTAGGATCAGTTTCGCCTATTAGATCATAGTGACAGATGAAATGGGCAGATCAGCACTCATACTCTGAGATACTTTGTGGATACAGGCCCAGCTTTCTTGGAGATACATGTTGAAAATCTATAAGGAAATGATGACAAATAAAGCATTGCTCTGTTTCTCGGTATGTCCCGTTAGGCAGCTAATGTATAGGCCCTAAATAGTTTCCTCAACACAGCTATGCTGTTTGGATGTAAATCCTTTAGAGCACTGGGATCTCTGTGTTGGATTGGGGTGCACAGCAAGGGAGCAACACCCAGGCAGATTTAGGAATTGTTTGTTTGTTTCCCGTATACGCGTCTCCCCGTACGCCTCCCGCATTAACATTCGCCCGTCGACATTCAAGCAGGCCTCCTCTTTCTCGCAGATTATTTAAAGACTGATTGAGACGCCAACGTCAGCCGGTTTGGAAGCTTGAAGGCAATCAGCAGGCAGATAAGGAGCTGTTACCTGAAGACGATGCAGCCTGCCTGGTCTGTGAGTCTCTCCCTGCGCTGCCTGATAACGGGGCTGCTTTTAATGACCAGTGAAAAGCTGGCAGGAGACGGACACTAAACAGATCAACCTCTCCTCCCCTCAGCCGAATAGCTAGGTTCCAGTGCTCCAGCTAGCTACCCTCCCCTGCCTGCAGCACCACCACAGACACCATACTGCCAACACTTACAGCCCCGTAGCTTAGCGCCAACACACAAACACATATACACTCGCACACACATGCATGCACACACACTTACATAAACAGTTTTACAAAGAGGTGCACACAAACACACACACACACACACACACACACACACACACACACACACACACACACACACACACACACACACACACACACACACACACACACACACACACACACACGCACACACAAAAGGTTGTAAACAGTCACACACAAAAGATACACACGCACGCCATGTATGTCAGCACATTCCTATAGATGCACATATATACAATCTTGTATGTGTATATGGGAACAGACACACACCGTTTACACACCACCTCACGAGCACTTACACACGTAAACATTTTACATTCAGTAAATACACATGAATTGACTCAGACAGACAATGCATAGCTATATTCCTCTGAGACACCAGTCTTTCTCCTTGCTCTCTAGCCCTCACACACACACACAATACATGCACTCTCTCTCCCTCTCCCTCTCCCTCTCCCCTGTCTTTCTCTAAACCTCTATATAATATAGGTAGGTACTACCAGAGCCTGCTCCTTCTTGGCAGATTACAATTAACCAGGGATTCTCCTTGAGGGCGAAAATGTGTTGCTGTCAGATACTGTGATCCACTTGACTCTAATGTAATTATTGTAAGGAGGCTCCCCATGCCCTCGTCAGGCACAGATTAAGGGCGCTCTCGCCCACCATACGTTCTCACCTTTGGCACCTCCACTGAAACCAGGCTAACCAGCCCAACTCTGAGCCGCTCGCTCTCACACACGCACACACATGCACACACAGTTTATGCAAGCTCACAGACGCGCACACATACAGTATGCACACACAAAAGCACTTTCTCTCTCTCTCTTGCTCTCTATCCTCTCAGATGGTCCAATCGCATGCCTTCCTCGCCGCCTCTGCCTTTGTCTGTTTGCTCTTCCCCTCTAGGCAGAGCCTGCTGATTGGCTGTCAGGGGCAGCAGGGTGTGAGTGATTGGCTTAATGGACGAGGCCAGCGCCTCTGCCCGGGAGCCAATAAAGAGCAACGCTAGGGCCGGCACCCCCTCGTTGACCCTCGCTCCCCCGTAGCCACGACGACACGCCTCTGCACACACAGCTGTGGTTCGGAGCGCCTGGAAGCTGCCAACAGGGGACCCACACCACACACACGCACACATACACACACTCGACTGGGTGAGTTTATACATCTAGCCTCGCTGCCAAGCCAGGATCCCTCACATCTCTGCCAGGCCAGGATCCCTCACATCTCTACCACCTTTTCTAAGCCTTCTTCTCTTTTTCTTTATCCCCCTGTGTCTTTCATTCCCTCTGTCTTTCATTCCCTCTGTCTTTCATTCCCTCTGTCTTTTATTTCCTCTGTCTTTCATTCCCTCTGTCTTTCATTCCCTCTGTCTTTCATTCCCTCTGTCTTTCATTCCCTCTGTCTTTTATTTCCTCTGTCTTTCTTTCCCTCTGTCTTTCATTCCCTCTCTCTTTCATTCCCTCTGTCTTTCTCTCTCGGCCCGCCGCCCCCTCATCCTTACCCTCCTCCTGCTTTGTGATACTTGGTTTTGACATCAAAGTGTCAGGAATATTAATCCTGCCTGAACTATCTGCTCAGAGCGCAGGGATCAAGAGCAAGGGCTGAGAGAGCGAGAGAGAGAGATGGATAGAGAAAGAGCGAGGTGGGGTGAGAGAGGAAGAGATATGGACAGGGAGAGCGCGAGAGATGGGGTGAAAAACTGAGAAGGCACAGTGACATATTACATTACTTGGAGAGGAAACCATTTGCAGTACAAAAGTGAAGATGTCACCAGTCAAAATCTACTGACTGGTATTGCTGTCCACCCTCAATGAGGATAGGCCTAACAGTCCAGTATGCCTCTATGCTTTGTTAAGCCTCAGACATAACCAAAGATACTTAGCACCTCTGCCCAGAGTGTCGGCAGTCAACTTTCTGTTGTTCACATGGCACAGATCAACCGCTGAACAGCCTCTTGCCCTTGTTGATGCCCAGATGGCCACAACTACAGTGTAGATACCTAGTGTAGCTAGCAACATTATAATTAAATCACAATGAATTAAGCAGCTGCCTGCTAGCTGCTGAGAGTCAGTGGAGTACCTAACTAGCTAGCTATGTTAGCTAGGAAGTGAACTGGCACTGGCAGTATGAGATAATGGAGAGTGAATAAAAAATAATTTTTAATCATCTTGCTAGATCACTTGCTTGGTAAATAATTGAGTGTTGTGTGTGTTGTGCTGCACTTACCACCTCATTCGTTTCATATGAAGTGTGTGTGACTGCCTGGCTCAGTTAGCAAGCTACTGTTAGCTAGTTAGCTAACTAGTGAGCTAGTGCACATTATCAAACTTTTCACAAAAATAATTAAAACTCCTTAGCTAGACGTAAAGATTTGCTCTAGAAAAAAATATGTATTATGCAACTTTATTGTTTTGCTTCGACCATCAGCTAAGTACCTATCTGCCATCAGCTAAGTACCTATCTGCCATCAGCTAAGTACCTATCTGCCATCAGCTTTCCTAGTGTGTCTGACCTCTTAGGTTCTATATTTTCAGACCTTTTCAACCAATGGTAGGATCTTGGGGAAAAAAATACTGTGGCCAAAAGGACATGGATACCACACTACAATACTCTGAAATATCAGCCCCAAACAATAATTCAATTAGCTGAATTTATAGGGCCTGCTGAGCGGTGCGGTGCCCCATTTGGGGTGATATTGTGATGGTTTGATAGTGGGCCCGAGCCATGCCAATCTCAGCCTGCCTTTTCACGAGCACATCATGATCGTTACCAGGAGCCAAGGAGACCCCCGTCCCCCCTGTCTCTATTCACAACCACCCAGAACCTCAACCACCCCACCCTGCTCTGCTCATCCTACCCCATCCTATTCCTCTACCGCAGGCCCCACATCCCACCCCTCCACCCCAGACCCCTTACCCATCCTACACCCCAAACGTACCATGGGCTGCAAACTCTACTGAAACCTGCCACTAAACTTCAACTCTCATCAAACGTTTCCAACCGAAATTTGAATGAGCTTTCGGTTAGCGCTGGCGGCGTCCTTTTACCTGAACCTCAAGTCATAGCACACTTAAGCTCCCTGGTTAAAGCCCAGTGTCGAAGAAGACATTACAGTGGGTGTCAGAAAACATGGGTCCCTCCCCGCTCTGGCTCAGTCACTAATGTCACCCTATAAAGGTAACAGGGTGCAATTTGGGAGGCATTCTCTGTGTTAAAACAGCAGTATGGCCTAATGCTCCTCAGATGTAGGCTAATTACATTGTGTGACGGGTGAGCTCTTCTGGCTAGAGTAGAGCAGGGTTTGAGTGGCGGGACGTGCTCTTAACAACACTAATGTGTACACACGAAGAGGAGGGTGATGATGGGAGGGCCTAGCCAGGGCACACAGGAAACCTGGGGTGGGGTTGTGTCAGCAACATTGCATTGCATTAAAACCCAAACACTAAACTAAGAAAAACCAGGACAAATAAATCCCTGTGTATGATAAACAATGGATCATGATAGAATACTAATAAACAAGGCAGCAGCAAGAATGGTTAGCTCAGCAGCCTTGAAGACGTTCACATCAAGTGCCCAGAATTTTGAATAGGTGCCATGGAAAATATTATTATAGTGCGTGTGCCTTACATGTGCTTTAAAAGCTATGCAATAATAGTTTAAATGCCATATCATAATCACTATTTCATGCCCTTCTGATGCCCCGCACACACGCACACACACCTTTAGTGGTGATGGTGGAGGTTAGGAGGGAAGTGTCTGCTTAGTGTTTTACTGCTTTCAGCAGGGTGAAACTGTCCAGATTTTTGGTGACCTCCGGCCAATAAAAAGAGGAGAGGAGGAGAAGTAAATCACGCGGGTGGAGAGGAGAGAAGAGAGTAGAAGAGAGGATAGGAGAAGGGGATGTGATGTGATGACAAAGTAAGACCTACACTGACTCCTGGACACTGACACCTGGACACTGTCAATACACTGCTACAACACTACTGCTTTACATGGCCATGTGGGCAGTTACATGGAATAGGCTACATCTACAGTGGGGAGAACAAGTATTTGATACACTCCCAATTTTGCAGGTTTTCCTACTTAGAAAGCATGTAGAGGTCTGTAATTTTTATCATAGGTACACTTCAACTGTGGGAGACGGAATCTAAAACAAAAATTCAGAATTGTATTGCATGACATAAGTATTTGATCACCTACCAACCAGTAAGAATTCCGGCTCTCACAGACCTGTTAGTTTTTCTTTAAGAAGCCCTCCTGTTCTCCACTCATTACCTGTATTAACTGCACCTGTTTGAACTCGTTACCTGTATAAAAGACACCTGTCTACACACTCAATCAAACAGACTCCAACCTCTCCACAATGGCCAAGGCCAGAGAGCTGTATAAGGACATCAGGGATACAATTATAGACCTGCACAAGGCTGGGATGGGCTACAGGACAATAGGCAAGCAGCTGGGTGAGAAGGCAACAACTGTTGGCGCAATTATTAGAAAATGGAAGAAGTTCAAGATGACGGTCAACCTCCCTCGGTCTGGGGCACCATGCAAGATCTCACCTCGTGGGGCATCAATGATCATGAGGAAGGTGAGGGATCAGCCCAGAACTACACGGCAGGACCTGGTCAATGACCTGAAGAGAGCTGGGACCACAGCCTCAAAGAAAACCATTAGTAACACACTACGCCGTCATGGATTAAAATCCTGCAGCGCACGCAAGGTCCCCCTGCTCAAGCCAGCGCATGTCCAGGCCCGTCTGAAGTTTGCCAATGACCATCTGGATGATCCAGAGGAGGAATGGGAGAAGGTCATGTGGTCTGATGAGACAAAAATAGTGCTTTTTGGTCTAAACTCCACTCGCCGTGTTTGGAGGAAGAAGAAGGATAAGTACAACCCCAAGAACACCATCCCAACCGTGAAGCATGGAGGTGGAAACATCATTCTTTGGGGATGCTTTTCTGCAAAGGGGACAGGACGACTGCTCCGTATTGAGGGGAGGATGGATGGGGTCATGTATCGCGAGATCTTGGCCAACAACTTCCCTCAGTAAGAGCATTGAAGATGGGTCGTGGCTGGGTCTTCCAGCATGACAATGACCCGAAACACACAGCCAGGGCAACTATGGAGTGGCTCCATAAGAAGCATCTCAAGGTCCTGGAGTGGCCTAGCCAGTCTCCAGACCTGAACCCAATAGAAAATCTTTGGAGGGAGCTGAAAGTCCGTATTGCCCAGCGACAGCCCCGAAACCTGAAGGATCTGTATGGAGGAGTGGGCCAAAATCCCTGCTGCAGTGTGTGCAAACCTGGTCAAGGAAACGTATGATCTCTGTAATTGCAAACAAAGGTTTCTGTACCAAATATGAAGTTCTGCTTTTCTGATGTATCAAATACTTATGTCATGCAATAAAATGCTAATTAATTACTTAAAAATCATACAATGTGATTTTCTGGATTTGTGTTTTAGATTCTGTCACTCACAGTTGAAGAGTACCTATGATAAAAATGACAGACTTCTACATGCTTTGTAAGTGGGAAAACCTGCAAAATTGGCAGTGTATCAAATACTTGTTCTCCCCACTGTATATGTGGGAGGGTATGGAGGGTATCATGGGCGGAGGGTATCATGGGCTTGGAGGGTATCATGGGCGGAGGGTATCATGGGCGGAGGGTATCATGGGCGGAGGGTATCATGGGCGGAGGGTATCATGGGCTTGGAGGGTATCATGGGCGGTAATGAGAAGATGAGTCAGAGATTTACTGCCTTATGCTTCCCTTTTCAGCTTTTTTTTAAATATTAAAGATGGGATTAAAGCCCTACCAGAACACTTGTAAAAGGTACAGCAAATGAGCAGAATGCAGAGCTGGGACAGGCTGACCTGGACTGGTAGACCATGGTCCAGGCTAGGCCGGGCTGAGTGTAACAGAGCTGGGCTGAACTGGGCTGGACAGTGGAGGAGTGGAGGAGTGGGCACAGTTGAATGATCTCTTGAGTTAGGGAGCTTAGACGTGGGACTCTCCCCCTGAGAATCACCAGACACCCTGACAACTCAACTCAACTCACACACACACGCACACGCACACACACACACACACACACACACACACACACACACACACACACACACACACACAGACACACACACACACACACACACACACACACACATAGGTTATACAAATATAAAGCAAATAGGAAACTTTTGTCATTCTGTGCTGTAAACATTTCCTAATATAATCTGCTGTGGAAATGGCAGTGGAAACATACTGTATGTCAGTCATGCTACATTCGTTTTAGTGTATTTGGTAAAGAGAGCTGTATTGGGGGTAAACACAGGACATAAACATTAGAGGGGACAGCACAGCTCTTTGGGGTTTGTGTTGCGGTTTATTATGTGTCATAACTAGGGATGGAAAACATGGAGGAGCAGAATGAAAAACATAGACAGAGCATCTTATAATATAGCACTGTGCAGTAAATTTCATCCAGGAAAGAGTTATGGACTGGGCTCAGGAGTTGACGGTTAATATGGCCGTATCAAATGCATTGGAATACACTCCTACTGAGAAACGGGACACAACAGGAAATAGCTTTACAATTTTTGGGGGACGAGAGGGGCCAATAACTGTCACTTCAGTTTAGGCGCGGGGGCCTCTCAGGACCCGGCCGTCTGCTCAACAGTTTGGGGGGGGGGGGGGGGGCGGGGGGGGACAATTAAAGAGCGCCCGCTACGGAGATGCTCTTCCCAAATCTGGAGCCTTCTTCGCACATTGGTCCACAAAATGCTCCAGGTTCCCCGAAGTGAATATGAGTGTGAGGTTAGGGCTATGTGGGATTGTGGGGGCCTGCACTCCGTCTCGCCCCTGCTCTCTTTTACAGGATGTGACATTTACTGCCCTGCCTGCTCACCACAGACTCAAGCCTAAAGGCAACCGTAGAACACCTACTCACTGTTACACTCTCTCTTTCTCTTTCCCTTCCTCCCTCTCTGTTGAAGTGTGTAAAGGTTGGCACTTTGCCAACTACATCATCTCTCTCCGTCTCTCTGTCCTTATTTCCTGATATGTTGCTGTCTCCCTACTCACAGATGGATGGATGGATGGATGGCTGGTTGGATGGATGGATGGATGGATGTGTGAAAAGGGCTAATAAAAAGAGAGGAGCAGTACAGGAAAATAAACAAACAGAGGGGATGAGGAACAGGAGGAAGCTCATAAAGCCAGACGACCGAGGTCAACTCTCTCAGATACACATCGCTAAAAGAGATGTGACTCTCTATCCAAAGAAAATAAACCCCAGGCTGACTATACAAGGCCATCTGCATGCAAACACACTGAGGCTGGGCTATGGTAACACTAACAAGCAATGAGAATAGAATTGACTATGAGAATAGGAGCCAAGATTTCTACTGCTTTCCAACCTGGAGACCAAAGCACACACACACATGAGCAAACACGCACACACACAGTCTTGTACGGTTAACCTTGTGGGGACACACAATTAAGACCCATTCAAAATACTAGTTTCCCTTACCCGTACCCTTACCCTAACCGTAACCCTAATCTTAACCTGAAAACCTAACCTTAACCCTAACCCAAAACCTAGCCTTGTGGGGACTAACAAAATGTAGTTAAACACGTCCGCGCGCACACACGCACACACACACACACACACACACACACACCCACACACACACACACACACACACCCACACACACACACACACACACACACACACACACACACACACACACACACACACACACACACACACACACACACACACACACACACACACACACACACACACACACACAAAGCAATAGGGATATTTGAGAATTGGGATTTCATGGTGTGGAAGTCCTATGTATGACAGTCCCAGTCCATGTCCCCCAGATGTGTGTCTGAGAGGTTTCCGACCACCTAGAGTAGAGACCTGGGAATAGACCAGACCAGCCCAGAATAATACCGGATCAGAGCAGCCCAGACCAGCCCAGAACAGACCTGATCAGACCAGCCCAGAACAGATCGGACCAGACCAGACCACCCCAGACCGGACCAGACCAGTCCAGACCAGAACAGATCGGATCAGATCAGACCACCCCAGACCGGACCAGACCAGTCCAGACCAGAACAGCTAAGCCTAGTAAGTCAGGCGCTAGGGCATAAATAACGGCGTCGCAAGCTGTTCATCATCACTTATGGGTGTATGTACATGCTGGGGTTTGCAGGAACATGATTGGTTGGTGCATTCATCAATTTGATAAGGATCAGTCCCATATAGAGGATGTAAATCATTAGGCTTGCTGGGTCAAATGCATGGCGCTGGAGATAGTGATTATTGATGGGTTAGTCCCGAACCTCCACACATGTTTGTATTCACAGAACAGAAGGTTTATCATTCATGTTATTATATTATTATTATTATTATTATTATTATTGTTGTTGTAGTCGTAGTAGTAGTATCCATAGTAGTATTGTAGTAATATTAGTATTGTAGTAATAGTAGTAGTGTAGTAGTAGTATCAGTAGTAGTAGTAGTAGTAGTAGAGGTAGTAGAGGTAGGAGTAGCAGCAGCAGAATAAAACCATGAAAGATAAAAAAGATCATAATTTCTAAGATAATTTCATAACATGTTGAAATATTGAGCTAATCACAATGTTGGAAATAATAGTATTAACACTAGCATGCAAGAATCACATTCACATCTTAATGTTCTTGGCATGTTTCTCTCTCTCCCCATCTCTCTCTGTGGTGATGTTTTACAGAAATGCTTTTAAAAGCCCCAGAGGCTAAATATTCTTATAAAAGTAAACAGAAATGGAGTGACCTTGCCAGAGCTGGTTTAAGACTGTTTAAAGACATCAAGCATCAATGGTCAGGGCTATAAACAAGTCCATTCCAATGCCTGGAATACATGCATATACTTTAAAAAAACAGAGCTTTGGCATTGGCTGTATTTAATGAAAGTTGGGAGTGAGGGATGTGCTGTGAGTTGCAGGGAGAAGACAGGAGTAACGAGAGAGTGGAGGAGGAGAAGAAATAACAGAGCGGAGGACAGGGTGAAAAATTCCTCACCAGCTTATTTAAGGCCGGATATGAGTCACCTCGATGGCATCTGTTTTCGTTTTAACAAAGAGGTCAGGGGTCAAAGCTCCTTGGCTTGAAGTGGGCTGGTCAGTTCTTCAGGCGTGCAACATGATCATCCTCCAAATACCTCTGAGGGTCTCGCATCCCCTCACTGGAATAGAACTCAACCCCCCAGCCCCCACCCTATGGCTAAAACTCCCCACCGTAGGGCTAGAACCCCCTATCTCCCCCACCATAGGGCTAGAACCCCTTCTCTCCCCCAGAGAGGGACTACAACACCATCTCTCCCGTACAGAATAACTAGAACACCCTCTCTCCCCTACAGAAGGACTAGAACCCCCTCACTCCCCTAAAGAAGGACTAGAACCACCCCTCTCTTCCCCACAGTGGGACTAGAAACCCCGTTCTCCCCCACAGAGGAACTAGAACCCTCTCTCTAGAGAGGGAATAGTAACCCACTTTCCCCCACAGAGGGAGTAGAATCCCCTCTCTTGCCTACTAGAATACCCCAACAGAAGGACTACAACCCCTCTCTCTCCCCCACAGAGTGGCTAGAACCACGTATCTTCCCCAGAGAGAGACTAAAATCCTCTCTCTCCCCTACTAGAACCCCATCTCTCCCCTATCATAGGGTTAGAACCCTTTCTCTCCCACACAGTGGCCAGAACACCATCTCTACGCTATAGAAAGACTAGAGCCCTCTCTCTCTCCTAGAGAGGGACTAGAACCCCTCTCTATACCCTACAGAAATACTAGAACCCCCTCTCTCTCCCCTACAAAAAGGACTAGAACCCCCCTATCTCCCCCTGCTAGAACCCCCTCTTTCCTCTACATAGGTTATTAGAACCCCCTCTCTCTCCCCTGCAGAAGGACCAGAACACCCTCTCTCTCCCCTACATAGGGACTAGAACCCCCTCTTTTCCCCACAGAGGGACTAGTAACCCCCTTTCTCGCCATAGAGGGTCTAGAAGATCACTTGGAAATAGAACCTAATTCCCTTTTTATGCACTTGTTAATCTACACCTGTTCTGACCTTGAATTTAGCATGACGTAATGGATATTTCTGCCAGCTATTCCTTCAGGGTGGAGATCACAGAACTAGAGGTGTGGCAGAAGTATTCTGACCTTGACTTAATTCCCTCAATTCCATCACCTTTACGAGTGATGAATAAGGTCAAGCAACCTGTCGCTTCCAAAACGCTTGGAACAACATCTACTTTCTTTCCCCCGATAGAAATAACACCATTCTCCATGTACTGTTATTTACTAATTTATAAGAGCTATTGATAAGAGCTAGGTAAATGAGTAGTCCGTTTGGATGCAGGGATGCTTAATATAAATTACAATTGTTTCAGAACTATTCAGATCTTATGATCGCTGGAGACAAATGTGAAACGGGTCATATGGCAGCAAACTGAAGCATTACAACATATCAACTTTCCCACAGTGAAGTTCATGAAATTCTGGCCTTATACAGTGGGGAGAACAAGTACTTGATACACTGCCGATTTTGCAGGTTTTCCTACTTACTAAGCATGTAGAGGTCTGTAATTTTTATCATAGGTACACTTCAACTGTGAGAGACGGAATCTAAAACAAAAATCCAGAAAATCACATTGTATGATTTTTAAATAATTAATTAGCATTTTATTGCATGACATAAGTATTTGATCACCTACCAACCAGTAAGAATTACGGCTCTCACAGACCTGTTAGTTTTTCTTTAAGAAGCCCTCCTGTTCTCCACTCATTACCTGTATTAACTGCACCTGTTTGAACTCGTTACCTGTATAAAAGACACCTGTCCACACACTCAATCAAACAGACTCCAACCTCTCCACAATGGCCAAGACCAGAGAGCTGTGTAAGGACATCAGGGATAAAATTGTAGACCTGCACAAGGCTGGGATGGGCTACAGGACAATAGGCAAGCAGCTTGGTGAGAAGGCAACAACTGTTGGCGCAATTATTAGAAAATGGAAGAAGTTCAAGATGACGGTCAATCTCCCTCGGTCTGGGGCACCATGCAAGATCTCACCTCGTGGGGCATCAATGATCATGAGGAAGGTGAGGGATCAGCCCAAAACTACATGGCAGGGCCTGGTCAATGACCTGAAGAGAGCTGGGACTACAGTCTCAAAGAAAACCATTAGTAACACACTACGCCGTCATGGATTAAAATCCTGCAGCGCACGCAAGGTCCCCCTGCTCAAGCCAGCGCTTGTCCAGGCCCGTCTGAAGTTTGCCAATGACCATCTGGATGATCCAGAGGAGGAATGGGAGAGGGTCATGTGGTCTGATGAGACAAAAATAGAGCTTTTTGGTCTAAACTCCACTTGCCGTGTTTGGGGGAAGAAGAAGGATGAGTACAACCCAAAGAACACCATCCCAACCGTGAAGCATGGAGGTGGAAACATCATTCTTTGGGGATGCTTTTCTGCAAAGGGGACAGGACGACTGCACCGTATTGAGGGGAGGATGGATGGGGCCATGTATCGCGAGATCTTGGCCAACAACCTCCTTCCCTCAGTAAGAGCATTGAAGATGGGTCGTGGCTGGGTCTTCCAGCATGACAACGACCCCGAAACACACAGCCAGGGCAACTAAGGAGTGGCTCCGTAAGAAGCATCTCAAGGTACTGGAGTGGCCTAGCCAGTCTCCAGACCTGAACCCAATAGAAAATCTTTGGAGGGAGCTGAAAGTCCGTATTGCCCAGCGACAGCCCCAAAACCTGAAGGATCTGGAGAAGGTCTGTATGGAGGAGTGGGCCAAAATCCCTGCTGCAGTGTGTGCAAACCTGGTCAAGAACTACAGGAAACGTATGATCTCTGTAATTGCAAACAAAGGTTTCTGTACCAAATATTACATTATGCTTTTCTGATGTATCAAATACTTATGTCACACAATAAAATGCAAATTAATTACTTAAAAATCATACAATGTGATTTTCTGGATTTTTGTTTTTGATTCCGTCACTCACAGTTGAAGAGTACCTATGATAAAAATTACAGACTTCTACATGCTTTGTAAGTGGGAAAACCTGCAAACTCAGCAGTGTATCAAATACTTGTTCTCCCCACTGTAACTGGCAGGGATTACATTTGGAGACCCTAGCTTTAGTATAGGCTTCTGTAGCCATACTCAAATTACAGTCTATTACCAAATCTACAGAGTTGATTTATGCCATTAATAGCTGTTACTTTAGTGTCAGTTTCCTTACATTTTACATAATTCCATTACGTAGTTAATTTACTTTTCTTTCCTTTGCCAGGTTTGTGTGGTTGTTCCTAAAGATAGGTATTAATAGTGGATTATATTAGGCTAAGGTGTGCAATAATTTGGGACATTTGAATCATTATGGAACACAGGACATACATAGCAGTTTAAACATGGAGTCGGGCACACGTTTCATGACGACTGGACCGTTGTCATCACAGTTCCATGATTAGTGAGGATTATTAGGGTAGATTTATAACTCTACTATTCAACTCATACTGTACACTTTTCTCACATTCCAATATTTCATGGATTGAACAATTTAATATGATGAATCAAACCACTGTATTTTTTTATTCACCAATATATTTTGTGCATAAAGGCTCTCCAAACCTGTTCGGGGGTTCGCCATACTGGGTGCCTGGGGAAGCACCATAACCCCCCCCCCCCCCCCCCCCCCCCTCTCTCTTCTCCACAGAGGGAGGCCTACAGAGAAGCTGTGGAAAAGTGAGGCTGGCTAACGACACCAGGTCTAGAGGGTGGCTGGCTGGCTGGTTGGTTCCTCAGGGTGGCATTTGTCATGTTGTTTTATGCTCTGTGATCCTCACATGGGTGATAAGTCATCGTTATAGCTCGCCTACCTGGCAACTCAGTGATAAGAGAGCCATGTTCAATCACAGCACCAGCTAATATTTCAAATTCCATATTGTTTGCTGCCCCTAACTCCCACTCCTGCTACCCCACCACCTCTAATCACCCTTTCCCATGGGGGAGTGCAGTGCAGGGATGAGGAGTATGTCTGAACCCTCATAGAGAGGAGTTAACATTAACAATCCACAACACTGCTGTCGTACCAGTAGACGGATGCCCCCTTCCGTATTGTTACTAGCGATTAATGGAAGGGGAAAATAACACGTTGCTTTACTTCATCACAAAGATTCTTAAGACAAGACAACACGTTGTTGTCTCTTTCATATTTTGCTAAGTAAAACAATAATACATTCATTTCTAAACAAGAAAAACATTAGAAACAAAAAACTATGTTTTAAGTGAGAGGTAGGCATTGGTCTGAAGCTGAAAAAGAAAGGAAATTCACATGAGCAAACCTACTGACCAAAAAAGGATGTGATTATGAAATATATATTTGTCTCAGTGACATACAGTGCATTTTGAAACTATTCCGACCCCTTCCCTTTACACACATGCTGTTACATTACAGTTTTTTTCTAAACTTGATTAAAAAAAAAATTACTACTCAAACTACACACAGTACCCCATAATGACAATGCGAAAACAGGTTTTGGGAAAATTGTGCAAATGTTTAAAAACGGATATATCTGCTTTTCAGCTTCAGACCAATGCCTACGTCTCACTTAAGATGTAGACATTTTTTAGTTTCTAATTTCCATGTTTGTTACACTGGAAGGGGATTATACAAAATTATAATATAACTCAGCAATAAAAGTATTTAAATTGTTTTAGCTCAGAGATAAAAAGGGAAAGTGTGAAGGTCTGACAGGAGATCCTTTCAGAGCAGAGACAATGCCTTATGCTCAAGCACATAGAAATACAACAGGTAGAACAGATTGGACTTGGAGCTTCAATAGGAATGTTGGCTGGAAAACAGAAAAGGCTTTATTGTCCTTGCAAAAGTCTAAATTGTACATTTAAAGCTTCTCTGAAATGGTAGCAAGAAAGGAATCTGCATATGATCTTTTTCAATTGGAATGCCGTTCTTTTCATTCCACATCTATCCTACTACTACATTTATCACCCTTTTGTTCCATGGGATTCCAGGCATTTAATTATATATCAACATGGACGTTGGCATGAAGACTGTGTGGCTCGTGGATCCACTGGTTTGAGATGCGTGCCAGGGCAGTCGGAAAGCATCACAACCCATCCCTTGACTACTGTCACATTAGGTGGTTCAGAGAGCGAGAAATTAAGTGGGGTAAACTGCTCCATGTTCTGAGCCAACAGAGGGCCTGTGCTGCTACTCCCCCTAACATCATAGTCATCCACCTCGGTGGAAACTATTTGGGACACACAAAGGGTCCTGGTGCATCAGATGCGAGCTGATTTTGAGGTAGACATCCGAATGTTCCCCGGGACAACGGTGGTCTACTCTGACATCGCACAGCGGAGGAGATGGATGTTCCAGTGGGGGGAGAACATCAACAAGCACATAGAGAAGGCCCGGCACTCAACCAGCTGGTGTTTGCATTTCTCTGTGACAGGCGCATGCCCACAATCCGCCACTCTGCCATAATGCACTTTGTCTCTGGGCAGTAGGGGTGGCGTGCATCTCACGGATGAGTGGGGTAGCACATCGGTAGCACATCGTTGGTTCTTAATGGACAGAAATTAGCATTTGAGATAAATTATGAATTGTATTAAAACTGTTGCCTCTACAAAATTATTCAGTCCTGAAGTTGGCAAGTCTAATAGTCACTTCATGGATGCTGTAGCCTCATTCTTATCCAACACCTAGATAATGAGATGGATCTGGGCAAGACATTTTTTTTTGTTGCTAATGCTAACAACCTTGTTCAGAATCCGGTATGTCATAGCACCTTGGGCACCATTCCTCAAAATGCTATTACACTAATGAAAAAAAGCACAAAAAAGCACACAAAAATAAACAGTTTGATAAGGTTTAAAAAAAATTATGAGGGTGAAATGAGAGCAAGGATGCCAACAGCCAGTAACATGTAGTCCATTCCAGGAAGGCCATTGATGGGGAAGACCTTGATGTGCACTTCCTGCTGCTAGTGACCATGCTGAGAGCTGGTAGCTATATGAGACCGTTAAACAATCCAACACATGAGCCATTCTGTGGCTCCTGGTCTGGGGCCCTCACTCCTGGTCCCCTCACTCTACGACACACCAGGGATTCTTGTCTCCACAGTGGTTTTGGAGTGCATCCGGAAAGCGGGAGAGAGAGGCACCCTGATAAGGTGTCCTCTAAACTTCCTGTTGAGCTAGCTGCCTTTGAATGCAGTGTGGTGATGAGATGCAGCCAGGGAAGCTAGTGTGGGTCCTCCGGCTGTGTTTATACAGCTTTAAGAGGAGCCTGTTTAGCAGGTGCATGGTGCTGTAAGTACAACCCCAATCCACCGCTAAGAGGATTAAAGCTAGGATGATATCTTTCCAGTAAATAACGTTTTTGAAAAACAATTCAACAAATAATGGAGCTCTCACTCCACATCTTCCATCCTCTTTGCATTAGTGGACAAAAAAGCTGAGTTTATATGGAGTAAAAAACACAGGTGTAAAGCCTCTCCAAACTGGGGTCTGTTTACCAGGGTTGTGTTTTGTGTTTGTGTATAGGTAGCAGAGGATAAACAACGTGCTGGTCTGAAATGGCCCTATGTCTAATCCCAGAAGCGCTACTGAGAGAGCATGCAAAAGAAGCGTTGTGATTTTCCCCACACATGCCCAAACTACTCCCCAAGTCCTCCGCGCTATGAAGCCGCTGCTCAATTGCATTTTCTCAACTGGCAAGCAAGTTCACAAGTAATTTGAGAAAATAATATTAAGTACATCCTTTCTCTCGATGGCATTTAGTGGCAAAACACAACACTGGCTTTCACTACAGAACATGTGCTGTCGCTGAGAAGTGGTTTGTTGTATTTTGTCCTGTGAAGCGGTCAATAGAGAGGTTCTCACTCTCAGGGACATGGCAGCTCATATTATATAGCAGAACACCTGGTCCATACCCTGTACTCAGTCAGCCTGGGATCCCCCTCTTCTTCTTCCTTCTCTTCTCCCTTTCGTAATTTCGTAATTCCTCCAAAGCAGTGTGCGTGACTACCTGGGGTCTGCTGCCCACTCATGGGGAGAGAAGTGCTGGATGTTTACACCTGCTAGGCCACACTCAATGCCTGGGGGTGGAGTTTGAGCCGCCCCACTCACTCTACCCCTCTCCTCCCTCTCCTGAAGGGAACAATCGGCCTGTTACGGGGAATCAATGACCCTCCCAGCTGGGCACCCTGCTCATTGAGTGAAGAGGCGCTTGTGTGAGAGGAGTGTTGTGATGAGCGCTGTTCACTGAGTCTCTAAAACACACTCCAGGTCCCAAGTGGCTGGGTGGGGCAGTGGACCTTTTCCATCGTCCATCACACAATGAGGCCAATTCTCCTGGTCGTGAAGTGGAGAGGCACAGGGAAGGCCTTGAGTGAACCTCTACACTTGTGACCACAAGAGACAAAAGAAGCTCACACAGACCCCACCACTAAGTCTCCAACTCTCTTTGGATAATCTCCTGCACCCTCATTCTGTAGGAAAGCCTACCCTCTATGTTCTGGTATTAATGATTTCATTATCAACAAATAGCGATGCATAATTCAAAGTGTTAGCCAACCATGCAACAAAGGATAGACTTCTACATTGAGGTACTGAGTTTGGAGATCAGTCAAACTGCACTAACCACTAAGCCTACTAAGGTAGCATACAACATAGCATTTATATTATACATTCAGGTACCAAGTCTTACAAAAGGAGCCATGTGGAGCTTTATCGTAAAAAGAAATGGAATCTTTGCTGAGTTAAAAAGCATTGTGTCAAAGATAAAAAGAATAGCAGTGTCTTATCAAACACTCATGGAGGACCATTACTAAAGCTTCAACTGCAGTGTATCGTCTTTCATGAGTACATTCACTATTCCCCAAGCTAGATGGAGCAATTCAACAAAATGCTAATGTGATTTTTAATATAACAGACACACTGAGCCACAATAATAATACACTTCGAAATAGTATTTAAAGTTCCAATGCAGCTGTTTTATCTCAATATCGTATAATTTATGGGTAAGGTTGTGAAATTCCAGGAACTTTCAATAAATTCCCTGTTTTTCTCGAAATCTCGGTTGGAGGATTCCCGGAATCAGGACGGAATAAGCAGGAAATCCGGAATCCTCCAACAAGGATTTCTGGAAAACCAGGGAACTTATTGAAAGTTACAGGAATTTTGCAAACCTACACTATATATATAAAAGTATGTGGACACCCCTTCAAATTAGTGGAGTAGGGTATTTCAGCCACACCATTGCTGACAGGTGTATCAAATTGAGTACACAGCCATGCAATCTCCATAGACAAACATTGGCAGTAGAATGGCCTTACTGAAGAGCTCAATGACATTCAACGTGGCACCGTCATAGGATGGCACCTTTCCAATAAGTCAGTTCAGAAAATGTCTGCCCTGTTAGAGCTTCCCCAGTCAACTGTAAGTGCTGTTATTGTGAAGTGGAAATGTCTAGGAGCAACAACAGCTCAGCCGTGAATCGTGATGTAAAGTACTGTCAGGCTCTGGCCATAGAGAAGCCTAATTGCTTCTCTATGTAGCTATGGTCAGAGTCTGACAGTGTCGTTCTTTTCTGTTTCTGTGTGGGGTTTAGGTTGGATCCCTAATTAGAGGCAGCTGCACGGCATTGTCTCTAATTAGGGATCCTATATATGTTGAGTCTGTCCTTCACGCTGGTGTGGGTCGTTATCGTTACATGTCGAGGTATATGTCGCAGTCACGGTGAATGTAAGTGTGCTTTGTTTTACGTCCGTTCATTTTGTGTGTTAGGTGAAAGTGACGTTTTGTCTATCGTGTTTGTTTTGTGTTTTGTTATAGTTCGTTCATTTGGAATATTTATTACATAGTAAATAAAATAAAAAATGTCGAACTACTATCCCTGCGCTGCGTCTTGGTCTCTCCAAACCCCATTCCGTGACAAGTACTTAAGTTAAAATACGTTTAAGTACTACTTAAGTCGTTTTTTGGGATATCTGTACTTTACTATTTATATTTTTGACAACTTTTACTTTTACTTCACTACATTCCTAAAGAAAAATGTTTTTATCCATACATTTTCCCTGACACCCAAAAGTACTTGTTACATTTAGAATGCTCAAGCAGAACAGAATTACTTTTACTCAAGTATGACAATTGAGTACTTTTCCTACCACTGTACTTAAGTACATTTAAAACCAGAAACTTTTAGACTTTTACTCAAGTAGTATTTTACTGGGTTACTTTCACTTTTACTTGAGTCATTTTAAGGTATCTTTACCTTTACTCAAGTATGACAATTGAGTACATTTTCCACCACTGGTTGATACATGCACTCAGTGTCTGATTACTGTCAGTTCCCTCCTTCTAGTCTCTGTATTGTGTTGCACCATTGGGTTGAGAGGTAATGTTACCAGTTAAATAAAAGGCACATTTATTCTACTCATACTGTAAAGACAATGCACAGGTCATGTAATTGGTTCAAGTTGATAATTGTTATGAAGAACATTTTTGAAGTATGAAATTACCAATTAAAAGAAAACATGTGACAACTTGATCAAGCTTATGAATATGTAAAATTGCATAATGAAGGCACATTGAAATGCAGAAACAATACATGCTCTGATTCACACACATTGACACACCATGTTATCCCTCCACACACACACACAGTTAACAAGTCATCAGGAACAGCACGTTTCTGACTGCAAATAACTTGTATAGTGGGTTGTATTGTAATCCGAATCCATTTTGTAATTGTGGTAGAAAATGTAACAGTAAAGTTTTGCTAATCAGTTACCACTTGTCAAAAAAAAAATTATAGGAGAAAGGAATAAGACATGGGCAGACAATAAAAACACAACCTATGGAAACACACACTATTAGCTCAATCAGCAGCTAATTCAAGTCAATGGTTCCCTGCTAAACTCAATGGCATCCCAGCCACTGACAAGGTGGTGGGTTATACAGTAGATCTGTTTAACCCGTGTCCCAAATGGCACCCTATCTCCTATATCGTTTACTACGGCACTATATATCGCTCTGATCAAAAGTAGTGCTCTGTACAGGGAATATGATACCATTTGGGAGTAAGATTTATAAGCCATCCCAATGCAGACTTGTACAGCTAGACCTACAGTACCTGTAACTCCTTCACCCTTCCCTTTCTCCATGAAAACAAACATGACCAAAGGAAAAAAGTGACCACACATGTTGGCCCCAACAATTAAGCCCCTCTATGGAAGTGTGTACTTTCATCATTTTCTTCCTCTTCCTGCAAACCCTGTACATTAGAAGCCCCCCCCCCTCCCTTTCCTTTACCTTTAAGACTGACACTGTGCACCTCTTTGATCCAGAGGGTTTCAAAGGTTCTCTCCTCCGTGAATACAAAACACCCTGCCTCTTGAACTTTTGATGGTGGCTGGAAGAAAAAGAAACACCTCTCGATAAAGACATCGCAGACAGGGTTCAGGTTTAGTTCACCTGAGTCTCTCCTTATTCAAAGGGATTATTCTCCCTGCAGCTTTTCTATGGAGAGATAAATTGAAATTCAAAGAGAGAAGCCATAAACACCAAACAGAGTTCTCTCAAGGTCCTACCTGACAGGCAGCTATAATATAGAAGACACATACAGTACAAGCCAATGGCCAAAACCTTCAAGGCTGAGTAGAGTCAGTGTCTCCCAAAATAGCTTCATTTTCTGGTCTCCTTCCCCTCTTAGTCACTGATCTTGGATGATTGGACAGGTGTAAACAACTTGGCAACCTATCCAGTCCTTCTACCTATGAGTGGTTATAAGGGGCTAAACTAAGGGCAGTAATATTAAAGCCTTGATTTTTGCTGCCCTTGTCTTCTAATCAGCGCATGCCTCAGGAAAGCTTACATTTACACATAGTCAACAGAGGGAGAAAGCCCATTCTTGGGGATGGGAAACACAATGTTGGTATCCATATGCCGGGCATATGGACACCAACATCAACAAGGCCACCGTGGAGACATTCAATAACTTCAAATTCCTTGGAGTACACATCTCAGTGAAACTGAAAGGGTCTAACCATACAGACACTGTGGTGAAGAAGGCACGACAGAGACTCTTCATCCTCAGGATGCTGACGAAATGAGGCCTGTCCTGAGGGCCCTCACAGCGTTCTACAGGAGCACTATCGAGAGCATACTGTCTGGCTGTATCACAGCCTGGTACGGCAATTCCACCGCTGCGGACCGCAAGGCGCTTCAGAGGGTGATACGTGCACCTTTGTGTGAACACTGCCTGCCCTGCAGGACACCTACAACACCAGATGTCACAGGAAGGCCAAGAACATCATCAGGGACCCCGTGCACCCAAGCCATGCCCTGTTCTTCAGCTTCAATCACTCAGATGCAGGCAGTACAGTACATGAGCATCATGGCAAAACCTGGAAAACTGGCCAAGGGTTTCTACCCTCAGACCATCAGGCTGCTGAATAGCCACCATTAGTCAGCTACCTGTCTCTGTTCCCACTGATACTCCCCCTGTAGATATTTCCCCCCCACTACTCCCCCTATGGACATCCCCCCCTTTTACTCTGCCCTCACCCCCAATGACATTCACCACTGTGGCAGTTGATAATATGTATATTATTGTTTTTTGTTATTATAACTGTTATTGTTTTCATTTTATTTGCCCCAATGATATTTATGTATGTATGGAGCATAATGTATTTACAGTTTTATTCACATGTTTTCAAGTACTGGTGACAAATAATGCATTCCGATTATTGTATTGATTGTAATGGACACCTATGATGTGTGTAAAACACTTTTTGGGTATTTTGTTGTACTGGTTATAATGGGCTAATGTTACACTATTTGCCAGCTATGTGTGGCTCCATATTTGTTGACATTATACAATGCATTCTGGGTGTCACGTAAGCATCTGTCAGACTAAAGATTTTATAATGAGGTGAAGGAATGATTCGTAGACGACACACCCCCTTCAACATGCATACTGCAAACAGACTAAACTAATCTTGTCTCTATTATCTTTGGTTGACGCGAAACAACAAACATGGTGGCGCAAACAAACTACCCATCTTTGGATTACTTTTGATTTCTATTAACTGTTTTGATCAACGTTGAGCTCAACCGTGATGTGATTAATTATAAATAGTCATTGCTATTAGCTAATTCATATTGGGGTCTCTGTCAGCTGAGAGTTCTCTAAATATGACCGGTTGTGTTGTGTCAATCTTTTCTCAGTTAGTGCTAGGACTAATGTAGCCTAAATTTCCCGATTTGGATGATTGTGAATGATGTTGCTACTTCTATGAATGTCTGAATATTGCATCCAAAAATAAACTGGTCACATTCAGGACTTTGTAAGGACTGTGTTTGTGCAACATTTTCCTGTGAAAAAAAAACAATGTGGCTAGCTCAATAATATATTTTATTTGTAGAGCATTATTAAAAACTATCTCAAAGTGCTACAGAATGAATCAAGATTAAAACAGAACATAGGCAAAACATAGACAAAAAAAGTTAAAAATTACAAAATGCTTTCTGAAAAAGAAAGGTTTTTAAGCTTTTCTTAAAAGAGTCCGTGGTTTGTGGGGCCCTTAAATGGTCTGAGAGGGAGTTCCACAGGCGCGGAGCGGCTGAGCAGAAGGCCCGATCCCCCATGGTACGGAGCTTGGTTTTGGGGTGGTGAAGAAGGGCATTGTTTCCAGAGCAGAGGTTGCGTGAAGAGGTTTGTGGTGTAATTAATTATTTCTGGTAGGAAGGGGCGTTTCCGTGGATGCACTGATGGGTGAGAAGGGAGATTTTGTACTCGATCCTGTATGAGACAGGAGGCCAGTGGAGTGAATGAAGGATGGGTGTGATATGGTCGTATTTTCGTATCTTCATTAGGATCCTAGCGGCGCTGTTCTGGATGTATTGAAGTTTTTGAAGGCTCTTTCTAGGAGTCCCAATGAGGAGAGCGTTGCAGTAGTCCAGCC
Organism: Thymallus thymallus; assembly: GCA_023634145.1. NCBI lineage: Eukaryota > Metazoa > Chordata > Actinopteri > Salmoniformes > Salmonidae > Thymallus > Thymallus thymallus. Next base: position 28,085,349 of record CM042402.1, on the reverse strand, counting down.
TTGAGGAGACAAATGATAATGATATTCCATGCTGGTCGATGATTTGCCCGAGGGGAAGAGTGTAGAGGGTAAACAGAGTGGGGCCGAGAACCGACCCCTGAGGGACACCACAGGTGATTGTGTGTGTCCGAGACTTTGCACCTCCCAAAGAGACATACTCTGTTCTTCCAGACAGGTAGGACTGGAACCAGCTCAAGGCAGAGTCAGAGAGTCCGATGGTGTGGTGGAGGCGCTGAAGGACGATATTGTGGTCAATTGTGTCAAAAGCTGCAGTTAAATCCAGTAGAATGAGGAGTGATGGTAAGGCAGTGTCAGCCGCCATCAGCAGGTAATTTGTGACTCTGACCAGAGCTGTTTCGGTGCTATGGGCTGAACGGAAACCGGACTGACATTTTTCAAAGAGGGAGTTTGAATTTAGATGATCCTGAAGATGGGCGGCGACTACTTTTTCCAGAACTTTGGACAGGAATGGGAGGTTGGAAATCGGTCTGTAGTTGGCAAGGACTTCAGGGTCTAAGAGGGGTTTGATGAGATGGTTGTTGGTAGAGAAAAGCTGCTTGGAGTTTCCAGGATTTTTATTGATGATGTAAGAGTGGAACTGTGTCTGTGCTTTTTTTGAGTGACTTTGCGTAGGCCTTCTGGTGTTCTTGATAGGCTAGTTTGTGAATAGTGAGTCCAGTTTGTATAACACGCCGCTCGAGGTACACGCCCAGCTGCTTTTATTTTCCATAGCTCTGGAGTGAACCAGGGATTTGAGCGTGAGAAGGTGACTGTTCGTGTTTTTACAGGGTCGTGGAGGTCCAGGATACTGCTCAGGGTGCTATTATAAAAATCCACTGATTCTTTTACTGATGAGTTTGCTGATGGGATTTGCTGGAGGTCCAAAGCCATAGTGTCTGGGTTGATGTTTTTCAGGTTTCTGAAGTGGATTTGACGTTTTGGCTTGGTGTGGTAAGACAATTCCACCTCCATTGAAATGACTTCGTGATCAGACACTCCCAGATCGTATACCAACAGATTTTCAATGGGGACAGAGTCAGTGATGACCAGATTGATCATCAAATGCTGACTGTTGCGTCAATCGAAAATTGACTTTCTAAATGAGTGTTCTAATCAAACCGTACGCTGCAGGGACCACTGTAGAATGATCACACCCGTTTGTTGGTACGTGCGTGTGAAAAACACTACGTTTTGACAGAATAGGGCTTATGTATCTTTTTTCAACCCCACCAACCCCACCATTTATCCACCAGAGTTGTTTGCAATAGAAACAATAAGACCTAGGCTATTTGGTGCATTAAAACAATGTTATCATTCTTAAGGGAGTAAGCAAATATTACATTAACATTACAGTGAAAAACAATAAGAAAAAATACACTCAAATCTGTACACAAAAAAGTGTCACTATCCATGCTAAGAGGTTTGTATTGCCATTAGACAAGTTTAGTTGAATGGTGTATAGAAAGTCTTGCATAATTTGAAAAAGGATTCTCCTGGAGTCGGTACAGCCATGATTACATTTGTAAATGGCAATATCCCTATAGAATTAATCAGGGTAATCTTCACGTAAATTGATCTATGGATACAACATCATTTATTAAGTAAACTAGACAGAACTATACAAAATAACAACGATACAAAAACAAAAGGAAACACACTTACTTCGACACGGACATTCGACATACAATGAACCACGCCTAGGGAGTGGAACATACACACTTAAGTAGGATCCCTAATTAGAGACAATGCATAGCAGCTGCCTCTAATTAGGGATCCAACACACAACACCACACAGATATAGAACATATAGAACTGCCAGACTCTGACCATAGAATTATAGAGAAGCAATAGGCTTCTCTATGGCCAGAGCCTGACAGTACCCCCCCCTCAAAGGCGCGGACTCCCGGCCGCAAGGACAACTGGTCCTGAAATGGACTTCAGTGGGTTACGGGACTCAGGCCATGGAGCGGGGCAGATAACCGGGCCAGGAATAGGCACCGGTGTGGCAGGCGACTCCGGCCATTTAAAGGGGTAGACAACCGGTCCTGGAAATGGCACCGGTGGGGCAAAAGACTCAGGCCATGGAGCGGGGCAAATAACCGGGCCAGGACTGGGCATCACGGGAGGCTCCGGACCATCACGGGAGGCTCCTGGCTGTGGACCATCACGGGAGGCTCCGGGCTGTGGACCATCACGGGAGGCTCCGGACTGTGGACCATCACAGGGGGGCTCCGGACTGTGGACCATCACGGGAGGCTCCGGACTGGAGAGGTGCACCGGAGGTCGGGTGCGTGGAGCCGGTACTGGAGGCACCTGGCTGGGCACACGCACTGGAGGTCGGGTGCGGGGAGCTGGCACGGGACGTACCGGACTGGGGAGGCGCACTGGAGGCCTGGTGCGTGGAGCCGGCACAGATGGCACCGGACTGGTGACACGCACTTCAGGGCGAGTGCGGGGAGCCGGTACTGGGCTTACCAGACTGAAGAGACTCACAGGAGGCCTGGTGCGTGTAGCCGGCACCGGTAGAGCGGACTGCTCTGGCACTGGAGTGTAGCAGACGGCCGGACCCGGACTGGGCACCGGTGGAGCGGACTGCTCTGGCACTGGAGTGTAGCAGACGGCCGGACCTGAGCCACTTCGTCATCTCCTTCTCGGCTTCTTCCTCTATTTGCCTCATCTCCTCTAATATTCCTCCATAGTATGCCTCTAAATACTCCTCTTCCTCCTTACTTTGTGCCCCCCAATAGTACTCCAGTTTCTCCATAGTCCACATGGGGAGTGGTACTGGCGCTTCTTCTTCTCGGCCAGACCACCCCCATAGCCCCCCCCCGAAATGTTTTTGGGGTTGCCTACGGGCTCCTATTTCTCCTGCTCCCCGATTACGACGCTGTCCTCTCTTCTCCTTTTCTCCCGAATTGCGCTGCTTCGTCAGGTGGTGGTTCATTCTGTCACGCTCGGGTGTGTATAGAGACCAAGGCGCAGCGCAGCGATAGTTCGACATCATTTATTAAGTAAACTAGACAGGAACTATACAAAATAACAACGATTCAAAAACAAAAGTAAACACACTTACTTCGACACGGACATTCGACCTACAATGAACCACGCCTAGGGAGTGGAACATACACACTTAAGTAGGATCCCTAATTAGAGACAATGCATAGCAGCTGCCTCTAATTAGGGATCCAACACAAACACCACACAGATATAGAACATATAGAACTGCCAGACTCTGACCATAGAATTATAGAGAAGCAATAGGCTTCTCTATGGCCAGAGCCTGACAAGTTGCAAGATTGCTAAACTAGGATATGTACATCAAGAATATTAACTTCACCTAAGGCCCATTTAATTGTAAGACCACAAGTTTGTATATTTTAGAGACCCAATCTCTTATATAGTACACTTATCATAGCTGTTTTAGTCCAAAGAAACTGGAGAAATTATCCAGGTTCTCAAAGAGGCCTTTCAAGGTTGAAGATTGAGGACTCAAGAGAAAACTTGAATGATCGGCATACATTTATAGTTTTTCCTCTATTCCTTTAATGTTTTTAGCCCCTTAATGTTATCATTAGATTAGAGTTGAATGGCTGTGATAGGAGAAAACTGAGGATGTACTTACTCCACAATACTAAGCTAATTGACAGAGTGAAAGGTACGTAGCCTGTACAGAATACAAATATTCAAAACAATGCATCCTGTTAGCAATAAGGCACTAACGTAAAACTTAAACAATAGGTGTGCTTGTCATCGGGAAGGACTAGAAGTTTTTTTTCTTACAGTCAAAATCCTAGAGGAAATCTTGATTTAGTCTGCTTTCCAACAGACACTGGGAGACAAATTCACCTTTCAGCAGGACAATAACCTAAAACACAAGGCCAAATATACACTGGAGTTCCTTAACAAGAAGTCATTGGATTTTCTTGAGTGGCCTAGTTACAGTTTTGACTTAAATAAGCTTGAACATAATAATAATCTGCAAATATTGTACAATCCAGGTGATTCTAACATGTATTGTGAAAATTTATGTAAATTCAATATTTCTGTATTTAATTTTCAATAAATCAAAAATGGTTTAAAACATGTTTTCACATTTTCATTATGGGCTATTGTGTGTAGATGGGTGAGAAAACATATATTTAATCAATTTGAATTCAGGCTGTAACACAACAAAACGTGGAATAAGCCAAGGGGTATGTATAGGCAATGTACATAGTCTTGGCAGGACTTAAATGCACTCTAATCAAATGTCTTATTTTAAATAAGATGCGTTAGGAAGGATAAAAAATATCTATATACAGTACCAGTCAAAAGTTTGGATACACCTACTCATGTATTTTTTACATTGTAGAATTATTGTGAAGGAATCAAAACGATGAAATAACACATATGGAATCATGTAGTAAGTAAGAAAGTTTTAAACAAATCAAAATGTATTTTATATTTGAGATTCTTAAAAGTAGCCACCCTTTGCCTTGATGACAGCTTTGCACACACTTGGCATTCTCTCAACCAGCTTCATGAAGTAGTCACCTGGAATACATTTCAATTAACAGGTGTGCCTTGTTAAAAGTTAATTTGTGGAATTTATTTCCTTCTTAATGCATTTGAACCAATCATTTGTGTTGTGACAAGGTAGGGGTAGTATAGATAGATAGATGATTATTGATGCCCGAGGGGAAATTTATTCGTCAAGCAGCTACAAAAAAACACAGGGCAGATGCAAAATTCCAGAACGAAAATACACAAAAGACACATACACGATACATGATACATAGAGCGGCATTATGAAAAAGTATAAAAAATACAAGAATTCTGGAGTGCAAAAAAGCTATAAAAAGACATTGCATAGTGCATAGTCCTTAGTGCAGGGTTTAATTACAGATAAATGCACGTAATGCACATTTGATATACTAAAAGCAATGAAAAAGATACAACTGACAGGATACTAATATGCATTCCTGAGTGAATGACTACGCAAGAATTACTTACAATATTGCACGTGATATGATATAACAACTGTACATGAATATGTGTATACAGACCTGAATTAATAAATAAGTCCTGAGTGAATGAGTAATTACAGACCAGAGTTACTCACGGATGGATGCATAATTGTTAAACTAGGTCCTAACACCCCTACAGTTCCAGGTTCCAGGCACGGCACCCCAGTGAGGCATTAAATAGTCTAATAGCCGCTGGCAGGAAGGAACTCCTGTAGCGCTCTCTGGCACACCGTGGTGGGATCAGTCTGTGACTGAAAGTGCTCCTCTGCGTCATAACCATGGCATGCAGAGGGTGGGTGACGTTGTCCATGACGGCCATCAGTTTGGCCAGGATCCGTCTCTCCGCCACCTCCTCTAGAGTGTCAAGGCTAATCCTCAGAACAGAGCTAGCCTTCCTGATCAGCTTATTTACCCGAGAAGCATCACCAGCCTTTAGGTTGGCGCCCCAGCACACCACTGCAAAAAGATGGCACTGGCCACCACAGACTGGTAGAAGGTATGCAGTAGTTTACTGCAAACGTTGAAGGACCTGAGCCTCCTCAGAAAGTAGAGTTGGCTCTGGCCCATTTAGAACAGAGCCCCGGTGTTACCAGCCCATTCCAGCCTGTTGTCCATATGGACTCCAAGGAACTTGTATGACCCAACCATTTCCACATCCATCCCCTGTATAGGGACTGTAGTCAGTTGGGCCTTGGTTCTCCTGAAGTCCACCACCATCTCCTTTGTTTTGCTGATGTTGAGCTGAAGGTTGTTCTGCTCACACCACAACACAAAGTCATTGATTGTGATCTTGTACTCCTCCTCCTGCCCACCCCTGATGCACCATACAATTGCGGGGTTATCCGAGAACGTCTGTAGGTGGCATGTTTCAGAGTTATATCTGAAGTCCGAGGTGTAGAGGGTGAACAGGAAGGGGGACAGGACCGTTCCCTGGGGGGCCCCTGTGTTGCTCACTGCCCGTTCTGACACACGGCTCTGTAGTCGCACAAATTGTGGCCTACCGGTCAAGTAGTCCGTGACCCAGGAGACTAAGGGTGCATCCACTTTCATCCTCTTCATCTTCTCACCCAGTAGTAGGGGCTGAATGGTGTTGAAGGCACTGGAGAAGTAAAATAATGTAGAATATTGCATTATCCACCCCTATGCATCATCCACTCCGATCCACCCCGATATGCGAACTGCAGGGGGTCCAGTGATGTACACACCAGGGGTCTGAGGTGAGTGAGGACTAACCTTTCCAGGATCTTCATGATGTGGGATGTTAGCGCTACAGGTCTGAAGTCATTCAGGACAGTGGGGTGCGCCTTCTTGGGCATTGGGACCAGGCAGGATGTTTTCCACAGCACATGGACCCTTTCCAGGCTCAGGCTAAGGTTGAAGGGTCGCTGGAGTATACCACACATGTGGTCTGCACAGACCCTAAGCACCCTTGGGCTGAGGTGGGGTGAAGGGAGGTTGCAGATCAGTCCAGGGGGAGCGGGGCAGAGGTGGGGATGATTGTCTCAACAGAGGTGTTGTGAGCAAAGTGGGGTTGGGAGAGCCGTGAGGGTGTGTGGCTGGGGAGCTGGAGGGGAGGTGGTTAGGGCCAGTATCAAACCTGTTTCAGCTCATTGGCTCTGTCCTGGGTTCCCTCCGTCTGCACACTGTTTTACTTTTTGAAGCCAGTGATATTTCTCATACCCTTCCACACCTCTATCACCTGGCTCTGCCTCAGCTTGTCCTCCATCTTCTCCTCATACCTTCTCTTCCCCTCAACAATCCACAACTTCAGCTCCCTCTGGATGTATTTAGATTTTTCCCTCTCCCCCTCCTTGAAGGCCCTCTTCTTCTCATTCAGCAGGGCCTTCAAGTCACTGGTGACACAGGGTTTATTATTTGGAAAACAGCGTACCTTCCTGGTGGGTACAGTATTGTCTACAAAAAAATGGATTCAGTCCTGTAGTTCCTCATTCTCCTAATGGTCCTAGTGGTCACAGGCTGCTGTTGGACCATAGGTCTGTAGAGTGGGGTGAGGTGGACAAGGTTGTGATCCAATCTACCGAGGGGAGGGAGTGCAGTGGAGTTGTATGCATCCTTCACATTAGCATACAACAAGTCCAGAGTTTTATTATTCCTGGTTGGGCACTTCACAAACTGTTTGAACGTGGGCAGCATTGAAGAGAGCGATGCATGGTTAAAATTCCCCGAAAAGGCAAAGAAAGAACTGGGATGCTTTGTCTGTAACCTCGCGATAACAGAGTGGATGACGTCACACGCTGTGTTTGCGTCCGCAGAGGGCGGGATGTAAACAATAACAGCAATGGCCACCGTGAATTCCCTAAGAAAATAGTAGGGTCTCAGGCTAATGGATAACAGCTCAATGTCCGGTCTACAAAACTGTTCCTTAACAGTAATATGTTTCGGATTACACCATCTGTTGTTATTTAATAAAGCCAGGCCCTCTCCCTTATCCTTACCGGAAGAAACACTATCCCTGTCCGCTCTGATGTTCTGGAAACCACTGATAGTGACGTTCTCTATGGGGATGTTATCATTTAGCCATGTTTCAGTAAAGCATAATAGGCTAGCTTCCCGGTAGTCTCTTTACCCATGGACCAGCCCTCAAGCTCGATAGGCGGTATAGCCGGCTTGTATTTCCTGAGCTTTGCTTTACACTTCAATCCTGCGTCCACGCCGTCGCCTTTTCAACTCGTTCGAAATATCAAACTTTTCCCTGGGATGCAGCAGCGCTGCGTGTGCAAAATACAGGAGCTGGGCTCGGTTGTAAATAATTGAGGACTCGCGTGTACGTTCGGCGCTGAGAAAAATAAAAAGTGCCTCAGTGATAGAAAGTACCGCTAAAACCTTCGTAAAACTGTAGCACTCCATATTCCTGAACTAATATAGTTCAACTGTTGCAAAAAAAAACGGACAAAAAACTGACGAAAAACATTCTAAAACAACAATTAAGGCACGAACAATGGGAGCTGCTTAACAGGCGACCACACAGGGCGGCGCCAATGATGTCGAAGATAGCCCTATTTTGTAAATGACCAAGTCCATATTATGGCAAGAAGAGCTCAAATAAGCAAAGAGAAACGATAGTCCATCATTACTTTATGACATGAAGGTCAGTCAAGAACTTTCTTCAAGTGCAGTCGCAAAAACCATCAAGTGCTATGATGAAACTGAGTTACCAGCCTCAGAAATTGTAACCCAAATGAATGCTTCACAGAGTTCAAGTAACAGACACATCAACTGTTCAGAGGAGACTGCGTGAATCAGACCTTCATGGTGGAATTGCTGCATAGAAACCACTACTAAAGAACATCAATAATAAGAAGAGTTGCTTGGGCCAAGAAACACAAGCAATGGACATTAGACCAGTGGAAATCTGTTCTTTGGTCTGATGGTTCCAACCACCGTTTCTTTGTGAGAAGCAGAGTAGGTGAACGAATGATCTCTGCATGTGTGGTTCCCACCGTGAAGCATGGAGGAGAAGGTGTGATGGTGTGTTTTTTTTCTTTCTGGTGATTTATTTAGAATTCAAGGCACACTAAACCAGCATGGCTACCACAGCATTCTGCAGCGACACGCCATCCCATCTGGTGTGCGCTTAGTGGGACTATCATTTGTTTTTCAACAGGACAATGACCCAAAACACACCTCCAGGCTGTGTAAGGGCTATTTGACCTATAAGGACAGTGACGATGTGCTGCATCAAATGACCTGGCCTCCACAATCACCCGACCTCAATTGAGATGGTTTGGGATGAGTTGGACCACAGATTGAAGGAAAAGCAGCCAAGAAGGGCTCAGCATATGTGAGAACTCCTTCAAGACTGGTGGAAAAGCATTCCAGGTGAAGTTAGTTGAGAGAATACCAAGAGTATGCAAAGCTGTCATCAAGGCAAAGGGTGGCTACCCTGAAGAATTTGTTTGACAATTTATTGTTTACTACATGATTCCATATGTGGTATTTCATGGTTTTGATGTCGTCACAATGATTCTACAATGTAGAAAATAGTCAACATTAAAAACCCTTGAATGAGTAGGTGTTCTAAAACTTTTGACCAGTAGTGTATATACAGTGCCTTCGGGAAAATATTCAGACCCCTTTACTTTTTCCATTTGGTTAAGTTACAGCTTTTTTCTAAATTTGATTAAATTGTTCTTTTTTTCTCATCAATCTACACACAATACTCCATAATGACAAAATAAAAAAATGTTAGATAAAAAAATGTATATATTCAGACCCCCACTCAGTACTTTGTTGAAGCACCTTTGGCAGCGATTACAGAAGTCTTCTTGGGTATGACGCTACACGCTTGGCACACCTGTATTTGTTGAGTTTATCCCATTCTTCTCTGCAGATCCTCTCAAGCTCTGTCAGGTTGGATAGGGAGCGTTGCTGCACAGCTATTTTCAGGTGTTTCCAGATATGTTTGAATGGGTTCAAGTCCGGGCTCTGGCTGGGCCACACAAGGACATTAAGAGGCTTGTCCCAAAGATACACCTGCGTTGTCTTAGCTGTGTGCTTAGGGTTGTTGTCCTGTTGGAAGGCAAACCTTCTCCCCAGTCTGATGTCCTGTGCACTTTGGAGCAGGTTTTCATCAAGTATCTCTCTGCCGCTCATCTGTGCCTCCATCCCGACTAGTCTTCCAGTCCCTGCCACTGAAAAACATCACCACAGCATGACACTTGGCCTTCAGGCTAAAGAGTTTGGCTTAGAATCTTGTTTTCATCAGACCAGAGAATATTGTTTCTCATGGTCTGAGTCGTTAGGTGCCTTTTGGCAAACTCATAGTGGGCTATCATGTGTCTTTTGCTAAGGAGTGGTTTCCGTCTGGCCACTCTACCATAAAGTCCTGATTGGTGGAGTGCTGCAGAGATGATGGTCCTTCTGGAAGTTTCTCCCATCTCCACAGAGGAACTCTGGAGCTCTGTCAGAGTGACCATCAGCTTCTTGGTCACCTACCTGACCAAGGCCCTTCTCCCCTGATTGCTCAGTTTGGCCGGGCACCAGCTCTAGGAAGTTTTGGTGGTTCCAAACTTATTCCATTTAAGAATGATGGAGGCCACTGTGTTCTTTGGGACCTTCAATGCTGCAGAAATGTTTTGGTACTCCAGGGCCTCACTTTGTCATTATGGGGTGTGGTGTGTAGATTGCTGAGAAAATTTATTTATTTGATCAATTTTAGAATAAGGCTGTAACGTAACAAAATGTGGAAAAGGGAAGGGGTCTGAATACTTTCCGAAGGCACTCTCTATATATGTATGTATAGAAATTAGAAACTTCTTTATCTGGGCTAATTGTTTACTGACTGTTCACAGCAAGGAGTGCGCTAATTAGGGTCATTAAGTGATGTAGCTAAGCAGACACAAGTCATCAATTCCAGATCCCAACAGGCATATTCCCTCATCTGTAACACGCTGTATGACAACCTGTCCTTTTCCATGGGAAAACAGCTGCGAAAGGGATGGAAACACGTCTTTTCTGTTTTTAGTATCCCCCCCCCCCCATTCTTCCTCCTCCCCATTCCGTTCTTGTTTATTGTTCCTCCTTCTGAGTGGATCACGTCCATCTCCTCACTGTCTGTGATGCATTCTTTTTCTCCCAGTTCCCTCTCTCTCATTTTCTCTCTCTCGCATTCTGATTCCGTGAGAATTTTGGGGAGATGACATACAGCACAAGCACATTGGTATGTGGTGTGAAATGTCATGGTTCCTAGGCTTTGTGCTATGAGACACAAACACACACATGCACACACATGCACGTATTTACACATGCACGTACACGCACACATACGTACAGGGTTCTGTGTGTGTGTGTGTGTGTGTGTGTGTGTGTGTGGGTGTGTGAGTTATCTAAACCCTGGGGATGCTGGTTCAGCAGAGCTCTCAGACTAACGATACACACAAGTTGACTGTAAGAGCCCTCCAATCGCCCCCTTCTCTCTCACTCCAACTCTCTCAAGGGTTTATGTAACTATATGTAAATGGAATGCCAAGGAGTTTCTGAACAACTGGGTGGGAAAAATAAGAAAACTTCATCACCACATCAGGCTTGCATAAACATTCTCTCCTCTTTGTTTTATGTAATGTCTTACAGTTCCTGGACTGCATGTTCTGATGACTTGATAACCCCATGTCATCTAAAGGTCGGGGCTACGGTGAAATATTTAAAGAGCAACAGACTCCAACTCGTGTTTTTACAGATAGTTTTTTCTTCTCTTTCTAAACACCATCATTTATAGACGTTTTTTAAAGCTAGAATGAAAAGCAAGTTAACTGTATTAGAAAGCCCGATAACTCAAATCGAATTCTCAGGCAAAATCTCTTCTGGTTTGAAATGATAAAATCCTTTTGGTAAATATTGTAAAAATGTATAACACACTTAGACAGCTACCTGTCAAATTATTTCATATTGTTCATTACTTCAAATAGCATAGCTAGCTCTTTTAGCCCTGGTTAAGGAGGTTGATACGAGACGCTCAAGTTCAAAACAACATCAGGGTCTTCACGGTTCATCCATTTCCCACCCTATTTCAGATGGTTACATGACTGGTACAGTGCTTGCACTTCAAACATTATGAGAAATTGTCCTGGAGGCATACTTTTTTAATAAAATACAGAGTGTGTTTGAATTTCCACCACTGGAATTTGTATTAAGCGGGTGTTGAGGAGGTGTTGAAAAGTGTGAGGGAGACAGGCCCTGGGAGGACGGCCGTGGGGTCCTGCAGCTCTGGAGTAGGGCTGCAGCATGTGGGCAAAGCCATCAGTTATTCACAGATGTTATCAGGTCACCACACCAGCCATGCCTTGCCTCCCCAGGGACACACAAACACACAGCTGGTAGAAGTATTAGGCAGGGTAACATATCAACCAAACTATGGGGAGCGCTTTTGTGTCCAGTGACTGAGCGTGGGTCAGAAAATGTGTGCGAAAACAGGAGTGTATTATTATCATGTGTCGTGTGTCTGTGTGTGTTTGTGTGTGTCTGTGCTTCACATGCTTTTGTCTCTGTCATGAAATATTTCATCTCCAGCAAGGAGGGGGAAACACAGTCATGAGAGGAGATAAGGATGAGAGGATGAAAAAAAGAGTGGCCCGGAACTGAACTGCATGCAACTTGAACTCCTGAGAAAAAACACCAGAAACGACTGTGACAAAAACAAACTTTTGAGGTGTCTCCTCTCTGTAACCCCCACCTTCCTCTGTGCTCCGGGAAGAGACTGCGAGGCCCTACCATTTGCATAACAGCGAAGGGAAATCAATGGCGGAGGGGCCCTTTGTGTGGAGCTGTCAGCAGAGGCAGGGGCCACAGGTCGGTAGCCCCCGTGTCAAAAGTGCTTATTTGGGTTGCCACTCGGACATGACAGGGCCTCAAGGACAGAGGCTAAGGGTTAAACTGCTAACAACATTAAAAGTCACCCAGGCCTCTGGCTCCTATGAAAGACATGCAAAGCGGGTCACAGAACACTGTCACTGAGGAAGGAGTGATATTAAGAATCATACTAATACTTACTGTCAGCTCTCCCAGGCACTGTTTCTCTTCTAGTGTTGAGTAATGGACATGTTTTGCTTATGGGGATAGTATAGAAGGTGTAGCGAATTAGCCTACATTTCAAAATGTATTAATTTTAAACATGGATCAAATTTAGTAGCGGTTTCTTCCACTGACAATTCTGCCAATGTTATTTTAGTGATGTCGTACTGATGTGCAATTAATACTATTACATACAGTACCAGTCAAAAGTTTGGACACACCTACTCATTCAAGGGTTTTCTAAATTTTTACTATTTTCTACATTGTAGAATAATAGTGAAGACATTCAAACTATGAAATAACACATATGGAATCATCTACTGTGGTAACCAAAAAAGTGTTAAACATATCAAAATATATGTTTTACTTGAGATTCTTCAAAGTAGCCACCCTTTGCCTTGATGACAGCTTTGCAAACCATCATGAGGTAGTCACCTGGAATGCATTTCAATTAACAGGTGCGCTTTGTTAAAAGTTAATTTGTGGAATTTCTTTCCTTCTTATTGCGTTTGAGCCAATCAGTTGTGTTGTGACAAGGTAGGGGTGATATACAGAAGATAGCCCTATTTGGTAAAAGACCAAGTCCATATTATGGCAAGAAGAGCTTAAATAAGCAAAAAGAAAGGACAGTCCATCATTACTTTAAGACATGAAGGTCAGTCAATACGGAAAATTTCAAGAACTTTTAAAGTTTCTTCAAGTGCAGTCGCAAAAAAACCATCAAGTGCTATGATGAAACTGGCTCTCATGAGGACCGCCACAGTAAAGGAAGACAGAGTTACCTCTGCTGCAGAGGATAAGTTCATTAGAGTTACCAGCCTTTAGAAATGGCAGCCCAAATAAATGTTTTACAGAGTTCAAGTAACACACACATCTCAACATCAACCGTTCAGAGGAGAATGCGTGAATCAGGCCTTCATGGTTGAATTGCTGCAAAGAAACCACTACTAAAGGACACCAATAAGAATAAGAGACTTGCTTGGTCAAAAAAACACAAGCAATGGACATTAGACTGGTGGAAATCTGTCCTTTGTTCTGATGAGTCCAAATTTGTGATTTTTGGTTCCAACCAAGGAGGAGGTGTGATGTTGTGGGGTTGCTTTGCTGTTGATACTGTCAGTGATTTATTTAGAATTCAAGGCGCGCTTAACCAGCATGGCTACAACAACATTCTGCAGTGTTACGCCATCCCATCTGGTTTGCTCTTAGTGGGACTATCATTTGTTTTTCAACAGGGCAATGACCCAACACACCTCCAGGCTGTGTAAGGGCTATTTGACAAAGAAGGAGAGTGATGGAGTGCTGCATCAGATGACCTGGCCTCCACAATCACCCAACCTCAACCCAATTGAGATGGTTTGAGATGAGTTGAACCGCAGAGCAGTGGTGGAAAAAGTACCCAATCATCATGCTTGAGTAAAAGTAAAGATACCTTAATAGAAAATGACTCAAATAAAGTTGAAAGTCACCCAGTAAAATTCTACTTGAGTAAAAGTCTAAAAATATTTGATTTTAAATATACTAATTTAAAAATTAAATGTAATTTTAAAAATATACAAGTATCAAAAGTAAAAGTATAAATCATTTAACATTCCTTATATTAAGTGAACCAGATAGTAATTTTGTTGTTTACAGATAGCTAGGGGACATAATTGACAAACAAAGCATGTGTGCTATGAGTCAGCCAGATCAGAGGCAATAGGGTTGACCAGGGACATTCTCTTGATAAGTGTGTGAATTGGACCATTTTCCTGTCCTGATAAGCATTACAAATTAAAGAGTACTTTTGGGTGTCAGGGAAAATGTAAAATGAGTAAAAAAATGAGTTAAAAGTACATTATTTTCTTTAGGAATGTAGTGAAGTAAAAGTCAAAGTTGTCAAAATTATAAATATTAAAGTTAAGTACAGAGACCCCAAAAAACTACTTATGTAGTACTTAAAAAGTATTTTTACATAAGTGCTTTACACCACTGCCACAGAGGGAAGGAAAAGCAGCCATCAAGTGCTCAGCATATGTGGGAACTCCTTCAAGACTGTTGGAAAAGCATTCCAGGTGAAGCTGGTTGAGAGAATGTCAATATATTTTGATTTATTTAACACTTTTTTGCTTACTACATTCCATGTGTGTTTTAAAAAAAATAGTTTTGATGTCTTCACTATTATTCTACAATGTAGAACACAGTAAACATAAAGAAAAACCCTTGAATGAGTAGGTGTTCTAAAACTTTTTACTGGTACTGTATGTGCCAATATTTGACTGGTATAGTTGATTAAACCAAGCTTTTGTGTCGTCGATGCTGTCAACCAAATTTTTATATAAATATTTATTTACAGAAGAGAAAGCATCTCCCTTCTCCCTCTTTTCTTTAATTCTTTAATAATGCTCTTTTTGAAATTGGGATCGTCATCCATTATGGATCAAGACCCGATCTGATTGTGTTTGTTATGTGCCAAGTGTCAATGTGCACAAGTCAAAGGGAAGAAGCCCTTTGTCTTTCATCCCGCTAATAAACACTGCCTTAAATATTTCATCCGTTACCCATGGGCCTAGGAGACAGCAGTGTGTTTAACACTGTGAGCAGATCTCTCCTTCTCTCTAGCTCCTTCTCACTCCCCTTCTTTCTCTCTCCTTTTTTCTCCTTCTCTCCCTCTGTGTTTGTTTGCAAACTCACACGGCTGAGCACAACCATTTCACTTTAACTTATTTAATAAGGGGTTCATTCTCATGAAAGTAAAGCACTCCTACCCCCAGGACCGACGTTTTGACTCGACTTTGTGTACGTCTATTAATAAATTAACTATTCTGTCACAATCTCAAGGAAATATTCAATTATTCACAAATTGTGATG
Organism: Thymallus thymallus; assembly: GCA_023634145.1. Taxonomy (NCBI): domain Eukaryota; kingdom Metazoa; phylum Chordata; class Actinopteri; order Salmoniformes; family Salmonidae; genus Thymallus; species Thymallus thymallus. The sequence continues at coordinate 28,069,966 of CM042402.1, read as the reverse complement.
CATTATTCCATCAACTGTGTTTTAAGCAGCCTATGAATAATTTGGCCATTTTACTTTGGATAATTAAAGCAGTAAATCTCATTGTGGAGAAGTGGAACGGCCTTGACTGACTCTTTCGTGCTGCGTTCCACTCAAAAGAAAACAAAATACATTTTCTGCTATAACATAGTAACTGTTAATCAACAGCTTCAGGTATGAATATGCATGCGGCAGTTTAGTTAACATCTCTTATCAGAATAGAAATCACTCACTTATTGGTAAGCTTGGAGAGAGAGAGATAGAGATAGAGAGAGAGACAGAGGCAGAGACAGAGACAGAGAGAGGGAGGGGGGGTGGGAGAGAGAGAGAAAAACGGACATGGGAGGGGGTTAGAGAGAGGAGGGACAAAGTAAGGAAGAGAAGTTGCAAGGGTGGTTGAGAAAGAAAGTAAGAGTGAGAGAGAGAGTGAGAGGCAGACAGAGATTGTGGGAGTGTATGTGAGAGAGAACGAGTGAGGGAGCTAGAGATGTGAAGAGACGAGAGAGAGTGAGCCTGTGTTTACATCAGCGAGTGTTTGTTTCCTCTGGCTCTTTCTCTCTCTCTTTCTCTCTCCTGCTCAACCAGTGATTTGGGGGCATTACATTAGTCAGGGGAGTCATCTCTCCCTCTCTCCCTCTCTCCCTCTCTCTCTCTCTCCCTCTCTCTCTCCCTCTCTCCCTGCTCCAGATGAAAGCGAAGCAAGAGACTCAGTGAGCCTGTGTCCTGCTCATCTGCCATATGGCTCAGCCCAGACTAAAGTAGATTTCAGGGTTTTGTTGGGATCGTTTGGGTGTTCTTCTCCAGCCCAGGGTTTGTCCCTGCCTGCCTGCAGCTGCACTGACCCAATTAGCAGAGAGCCATGGCTCCATCAGGTCAGTTAGAGAGTCCCCCGTCCCCCCCCCCCACTTGCTCTGCCTTGCTCTCTGCTGCCCCCGCTGACCTCACTGAAACTCTACCGCCCTCCGCCTCAATTACTCTCCCTCTGTCTCTCTCTCAAATACACATACAGTACTATACACACAATACTATGTTCGGAAAACAATGGCCGACAAACAAATACAGTATCACATGTTGTGAAAAAAAAAAGTACTCTCTTCCACATACACATGCATACACACATATGCACATGTGTATGCATATACAAACAGACACATGCACACACACTTCAGAGGAATCATGCCCATTTGGTGGCACAAGGGCACGTGCCCCCTCAGATTTCTCTTGTTTTGCTCTGATCTGTCAGTGGTATTTTGCAGAGGGGCACCCTATTCTCATTAGTAAGTGGTTCATTCCAAGGTACACCACGGAGCAAAGACATGCGTGCAGACAGTATCGTCAGCGGAGGAGGAGAGAGTGTCGAGTGTGTCTAGCTACCAAGCTATTTCAGGCTATCACTCTAGTTAGACTAACTTGTCTAACTATCTTAGCTGGCATGCCTGCTGGCAAGGTTGCTGGACTTTAGAAAATAATACAATTGCTTTAACTCTTGGCTTATGATACTGTATACTAGTGTGGCAGTTGTACTCCTAAGACATAAAAGAAGAGCCTTTTGACTCAATATGAATTTAATATTCAAATATCATTTTTGAAGTCATGCCCCCCTCCACCCATAACTTTTCCTCAGTAACTATATTTAACACATACAGTGCCTTCAGAAAGTAGTCATACCCCTTGATGTATTCCACATTGTGTTGTGTTAAAGCCTAAATTCAAAATCCCTTAAATACATTTTTTTCACGCTCAAAACCCCATATTGACTAAGTCAAAACATGTTTTTAGACATTTTGGCAAATTTATTGAAAATTAAATGCAGAAATATCTAATTTACATAAATATTCACACCCCTGAGTCAATACTTTGTTAAAGCAACTTTGGCAGTGATTATACTTATGAGTCTTTCTGGGTAAGTCTCTAAGAGCTTTCCACACCTGGGTTGTGCAACATTTGCCCATAAATTATTTTCAAAACTCTTCAAACTCTGTCAGATTGGTTGTTGATCATTGCTAGACAACCAAGTCAAAACAAGTCAAAACTGTAACTCGGCTACAGAGGAACGTTCACTGTCTTCTTGGTAAGCAACTCCAGTGTAGATTTGTGTTTGTGTTTTAGGTTATTGTCCTTCTGAAAGGTGAATTCATCTCCCAGTGTCTGGTGGAAAAACTACCCAGTCCTTAACAATTACAAGCATACCCATAACATGATGCAACAACCACTATGCTTCAAATTATGGATAGTGGTACTAAGTATTGTGTTGAATTGTATTTGCCCCAAAATAACACTTTGGATGTGTACTCAAAGCATGTGCGGACCAACTGGCAAGTGTATTCACTGACATGTGTAACCGAGTCTGCAATACCTACATGTTTCAAACAGACCACCATATTCCCTATGCCCAAGGAAGCGAAGGTAACCTGCCTAAATGATTACCGCCCGGTAGCTCTCACGTCAGTAGCCATGAAGTGCTTTGAAAGGCTGGTCATGGCTCACATCAACAGCATCATCCTGGATTCCCTAGACCCACTCCAATTCGCATACCTCCCCAACAGATCCACAGATGATGCAATCTCAATCACACTCCACACTGCCCTATCCCACCTCGACAAAAGGAACACCTATGTGAGAATGCTGTTCATTGACTACAGCTCAGCCTTCAACACCATAGTGCCCTCAAAGCTCATCACTAAGCTAAGGACCCTGGGACTAAATACTGCCCTCTGCAACTGGATCCTGGACTTCCTGATGGGCCGCCCCCAGGTGGTAAGGGTAAGCAAACAACAGATCTGCTACGCTGATCCTCAACACTTGGGCCTCTCAGGGGTGTGTGCTTAGTCCCCTCCTGTACTCCCTGTTCACCCACGACTGCGTGGCCAAAAACGACTCCAACACCATCATTAAGTTTGCTGACGACACAACAGTGGTAGGCCTGATCACCGACAACAATGAGACAGTCTATAGAGAGGAGGTCACCGCCTGCTATGGCAACTGCTCGGCATCTGGCCATAAGGCACTACAGAGGGCAGTGCGTACGGCCTAGTACATCACTGGGGCCAAGCTTCCTGCCATTCAAGACTTATATACTAGGTGGTGTCAGAGGAAAGCCCCAAAAAACTGTCAAAGACCCAAGTCATAGACTGTTCTCTCTGCTACCGCACGGCAAGCAGTATCGGAACGCCAAGTCTAGGACCAAAAGGCTTCTTAACAGGTTCTACCCCCAAGCCATAAGACTGCTGAACAATGAATAAAATGTTTAGTATTGTGGAGCAACTGCAATGTTGTTTATTCATCCTCAGTTCTCTCCTATCACAGCCATTAAACACTGTAAAGGCTTTAAAATCACCATGGTGAAATCCCTGAGTGGTTTCCTTCCTCTATGGCAACTGAGTTAGGAAGGACGCCTGTATCTTCGTAGAGACTGGCTGTATTGATACCATCCAAAGTGTAATTAATAACTTTCACCTACCAATAGGTGCCCTTCTTTGTGAGTCATTGAAAAACCTCCCTGGTCCATGTGGTTGAATCTGTGTTTGAAATTCACTGCTCGACTGAGGGACCTTACAGATAATTGTATGTGTGGGGTACAGATATGAGGTAATCATTCAGAAATCATGTTAAACACCATTATTGCACACAGAGTGAGTCCATGCAACTTATTATGTGACGTATTAAGCACATTCTTACTCCTGAACTTCATTAGGCTTGCCATAACAAAGAATATACTTATTGACTCAAGACATTTCAGCTTAAAAAAAACAACAACATAATTCCACTTTGACATTATGGGTTATCGTATGTAGGCCAGTGACAAAAATACATACATCTAATCCATTTTAAATTAATGTTGTAACACAACAAAATATGGAAAAAGTCAAAGGGTGTGAATACTTTTTGAAGGCACTATATGCTGAATGAATCAATGTGCATCATTAATTAAAATCACAATTGAACATGTAGAGGTATGCTTAGATAACCTATGAAGAACAATAGACCTGTTTTTTACATAAAGTTGCCATTTAATTATGCCTATAATTTCCAGGAAAAAAGCTGTTTCAGGTGTTTGAAAAGTTAAAAATTCTTCGACTTGTGGAAGGTGTGCTCCCCCCTGACCACTCCCCCTCAATCCTTACATACATTGTGCCTAAAATAATGGATACATGACACCCATGTCACACACACACACACACACACACACACACACACACACACACACACACACACACACACACACACACACACACACACACACACACACATAAACACACACACACAGAAAGATGAAGCAGATCGGTGGCCCCCTTGTGTCTCTAAAGTCAAACAGTCAGACAGAGAGGGAGAATCCAACACACCCTGGTGCAGCAGACAGCAGAGACTTCAATATGGAGGGGAGGAGGGCCTGAGAAAACAGGATGACTGAGGCCACAAACACATCCATCAATCTCGCCCTTCCCCATCCCTCCTCCCTCCCACCTTCCCTCTCTCCCTCCCTCCCCCCTCCCTCTGTCCCTCCCTCCCTTCCTCTCTCCCTCCCTCCAACGCTCTTCCTCTTTTTTCTTTTTTCTAATACACACATGCACACACCCACAGGCACGCACACACACACACCCACACAAACATGCATGGACACACACGTACGCGCACAAACACACACCACACATACTTCCACCCCGGCGGTCTCAATTAACCTGTGGACCTCCTGTAGCAACATCTCATAAGGAGCTGGGGAGAACGGGGGAGATGCTATCTGCCAGGAAGATTACCGTGGGACAACAGATCAAAGCGGGCCGGACTTTGGGCCCCAACAATTAGCCCTAATTAAATAAAGTATGTCTGTTTAAACTTCATTAGCAGCTGGGCGTTTGCTCCACCAGAGTGGGCACAACTCAACCGTCCTTAATTAAAAGATAATCCACGGGATCCCCCCTAATCTCCTTCCAAAATATGCTATTTTTTCCCAATGACAGAGTTTCAGTCCCTACTACAGAAAGTGGAGGGAGCGGCGTAGCGTAGGTGTTCACTAGTGACGCCAGCAGCTTGAATGTCTCCTCCTGCTAGTGGGTCTTCTCCTAACCCCGACCTGGAACGGAGGAGGAAAAACCTGCTCACGATAACATCAATTTAGCATGCTATTATCTCCAATGGTGGAAAACTACACTCCGACTTGGGCTGACATAAATCTTGGAGAGCTGGGAGGACTTTGAATATGCATGAGCTGAAACAGATATGACACTGCTGCCACATTAATATTCCTGTCACTGGAGGTTTTCAAACTTTCAAGTCGATGACTTGAGTGAATCCAGTCTGGAGTTTCCACAAAACGGCAAAAGAATATGATACATAATTAAAGATCTACAAGCTTCTGAACTGAAGAGAAAGAAAATAGTTGCTGTAAATTATTTCCATATAATTTAGATGATTACACAGTATGGATTGGGCTGCATGGATTAAATAGAAACACTATCCATTTACTCTCTTCATTTTTAGGGGTTAAGTCTAGCATCCTGAGTTGAATCCTGAGTACGGTGTAATGGGAATACGGTACTTGTGTGCTCAAAGCACCATTTTATGAAAAGAGGGAAGTTATTTTAACCCTGGGCATAAAGCTCTCCCGTCAAACTCATCTGGTCAGCTACAAGTAAAGAACTGATGGGCAACACTTAGATTGTTGTTTTGTATTGCAAATGAGCGTATTGATCTGCAAGTTGTGATTGTTACATCGCCATTGTTATCTGCCCCGAAATCCCCAGAGCCTTTATTAACAAAATGCAAATGCCTTGTGTGTCCCTGTTGTTATTTTCCACTATGATCCCTTCCTCCAACAACTGCTATGTATCCCTGTCATGTGTCCTGTCAATCAACTCCCTAGGAACCCTGTAATCAGGGGTCATCTTGGAACCCAATCACTCATTTCTTAATCTTGCATTTTGGGGATTAGTTGTTCCTGTAGTTTTTATATTTATATCTATAAATTGCCGTCTCAACGCGGCCAAAACAAACAAGCCGTCTTGCATTTCCCTCTGCCGGTCCGCTCGCTCTTCCCAAACTGTTTACTTTCCCCACCCCTTCCACCCCTCCCAGACTACCTTCAGTTCATTTCAAGGAAGACACACAATCTGACCCACTTTATTAAACTCAGATGTTCCGACCACACTTTCTAAACAACATGCTCTTTTACTTCTTCATTTTGGTCGAACAGAATAAAAAGACAGAACGAGGGAAACCGTCAAACCCTCTATGGTATCTGGGAGGGCGGATCATCGTCTCTGCTCTGGGTTTTCACCCCAGTTGTGCGAACGTTGAACTTTCCTATGGGAGGATGGAAGGAAGGAGAGAGGGAGGGAGAGATGGATAAATGGGAACTGTATCCCGTTCTGGTCCCCTAACCGAGGAGGGCCCGCGGGGCCCGGAGCTCCGGCTGACGTCCAGGCCACAGGTCGGTCTGGGGCCGGAGAATCAGACGCTCTGAACCAGAGAGACAGACGGGACTTACCCTGGGAGTGCTCTCTTTGGAAGCACAATGAGAGAGAGAGGATAAATATATAGTAAGGGGTGAATTATGCTACAGCTCAGTGCAGAGTTGACACACACAAACTGACAGTGAGGCAGCAGTGTGCTTGTGCTAAGAGCGGCCCAGCCCTGTCAGGCACTGTGGAGAAGGAGAGCAGACAAGGGTGATGCTCAGTCTGCACTATTCATCCTTCTGCTAAGACTGCATAGGGAAGTGGGCCTTAGATTCTTTCACTGTTAGACTAGCGAGTAATCTTGGTGCTCGCACTAGGTTTATTTGTGATCTAACTGCCCTGTCCATTCATACATATACACATACTGAATGTACCTACAGTGAACCTGGATATGCATTATGTAAGCTCAGATTATTTTATAATAAATAAATACTAATAGTTAGATCGACACAAGTTGTCCCATCAAAATGGGTCTGATCGCTACACTGAGTGTACAAAACATTAAGAACGCCTCCCTAATAATTGAGTTCTGCCCTCAGAACAGCCTCACTTAATCTGGGCATGGGCTCTACAAGGTATCGAAAGCATTCCACAGGGATGCTGGCCCATGTTGACCCCAATGCTTCCCACAGTTGTGTCAAGTTGGCTGGATGTCCTTTGGGTGGTGGAGCCTTTTTCCACACAGGGGACTGTTAAGTGTGAAAAACCCAGCAGCGTTGCAGTTCTTGGCACCTACTACCATACCCTGTTCAAAGGCACTTAAATATTTTGTCTTGCCCATTCACACTTTGAATGGCACACATGCACAATCCATGTCTCATAATGTTTTGTACCCACAGTGTATATTGCATTCTATGGAGTACAAGAGTGATATTTTCCTAGTATAATGGTCTTTGAGGAACTCATATCTCACATTAATTATCGATGAAAACCTGTCCATCAGCATCAAGTAAACGTCAGCTTAAAAGACATGAACCCATACAACGACGAATTGACAATACCCAAAGTCTATAAGTTAGACTACTCTCCCCTTTCTCCTCAGAAAGATAGTGACCTCTTCATCCCAAGGATAAACAACAACAACCAGAAGAGGAGAGGTAACCACGGTGACCGCAGAGAAAGAAAGATATAGGGTGGGGGGGGGGGTTAGGGTAGACAGAGAGAAAGAGAGAGAGAACGCAAGAGGGAGTGAGGAAAAGAGAGAGAGTGAGAGATTATATCTTCAGTATTGTTAACAGACATATTTCATAAATTGATCCGGCTCACACAACAAAACTGGGGAGCAGACACATAGCCTGACCTTCACCATCTCTTAACCAGCCCAACGATAAATAAATAAAACCCTGCTTGTTTGACAGCCGCTGTCCGTATACGCCTATGCCCACCGCAGCCAGACCCCCCTTCTCTCCTCCCTCCCTCCCTACCTCTCCGCTTCTCATTCGCTTTGTGTGGAATGGCTGTTCGCCTCCAGTTTATTCATCATACACTGCAATATTTCTCTCTCTCTCCTTTCTCTCATCCTCTCTCCCTCCAGGGAGCTCGGCCCATCTTGTGATACAGGACACCCGGTAGCCTCTGACGACAGGCGCCTAAAGCTGGCCCTTTCCTGGGTGGACAGGACGTGCAGATAGTACCCAGCTCCAGCCAGGTCTCGGGAGGGAAGGGGGTACGGACATCCCTGCTCTGTCTGTCAGGCAATCAGGAGAGGCTGCAAGCAGGATGGTTGCCGTACCTAAAGGTGTTTTTAGTCCCTGCTGATCAAAGGCCTGTGGCAAGGTGCTGAGGTCAGGCCTTTCAACACAAGGAGAAATGTATCCAGCCTCTCGGCCACGGCCCATCGCAACACTCCTCGCCACCCGCCCCTCTCATTTTCCCTCTTGGTGCCTTCATTTGGCGCCGGTGGGATCCTGCCGGTGTCAGCAGGCCCGCTGAATGGCGAAATGTCACAGAGATACAATGGCGAGGGGACTTGTCAAGCACCTTGTATCTGCAGAGGGAGATAATAGATTAATTCCATAAGTGTCTGAGCCCCTACAGGACAATATTGCTTTTTGCTCTCACCCATCTCCGCTCCTCTCCTCTCCTCTCTTGCTCTCTCTTTCTCTCTCACACACACACACACGCACACACATACACGTATGCACACGCACATTTCATGCACAGACACACACACACAGACACACACACACATTTTATCACCCTCTCTCACACACACTCACACACACAATCTCTCTTACTCTTTCCCTCTCTCTCCCTATTTTATCAAGGAGAGTCAGAGAGGTGTTGGAGGCACAGGGTCTTGAGTATAGGTTGGTGTGGTGTGTGAGGGTGTGTGTGGAGGAGAGGACAGTGTGGTGTGTGTGGGTAAGGAGAAGAGGACGGTACGTGAGGTTGTGTGGCCGCACACTGCTGCATAGTCTTCTGCAGTTAAGAGTGCCGCCAGCTGGCCACACGGCAAGTCATTTCGACCTAATTATCACCATGCATCTCGGCAAGGAGACCTGCCTCTCCCTCTCCTCTACCCACACAATGGCAGAGCCTGCTGCCATCGGTGAGGCCATATAAAAATGGTGCACGCGGGGGAGAGACATGACGGGAGGGTTTCTAGTTCAACAGAAGACATAGGCTTGCTGGCCATGTCTCTTGGTCAGGGAGAACTATCATAGGGCCAATAGTTAATTGCCTGTGCTTTTCATGAGCAGATGAAACAGACGTGAATCAACAGAGCGGAGCATATCTCCTCTGGTATGCAAAAATTGTTTTTGTCCTTACTGCTATTAGCCTATACAAACACATTGAATAACAGATGCACTTCATGGAACAACAGACAGTCCCCCAAAAACATAAAAAGAAAGTTTGTTCTGAAGTGTCTCTCCTATATTTGAGAGACATAAGAAAGATCAGGAAAAATAATATATATTTATTTTACATGTATTTAACCCCATATTTTTGGCATTAAACAGTCCCCATATATATTGTACTTCCATACATTTTTTCAATTGGGACCTTCAGACGAGTCAATTGGGACCTTCAGACGAGAGCAAAACAACCGAGATGTTAGAGAGAGTCTCCCCTTTCCACAGAGGGGCCTACAAACTATTACTAGTCTCCTGACTCCTGGAGGTCGTAGAGAGTCTTATCTTTCCATAGAGGGGTCATAATAGTTAGGCCAAACCATTTGGATGCTACAGACATCTCATGGTGTGACAAACACCACTCTAGCTCTGTCACCTTTCACTGCAGATGTGGAAGTGCGACACAGGCGGATACGGTATCTCTAGCTTAAACTGACATATTTTTATGGGGATTATTTTGTTATGCTAATTGGATTTCAGTGGGGGCGAGGACATCGACCTTAGGGGTTAAACATCATTCCCATTTGAGCCCAGTGAAGTGAGGAATTACTACTACTGTGTAATGCATGAATAGTTCACTTTAATTTAGGAAATATTCCCAAGTATTTCAACTTTTAAATAGAGAAACATATGTGATTGTGTAATCATTATGTTTTTGTCAAATACAATATGTGTTTGGGCTTCTTGTATGATTTTGCAGAGTACAAATTATTTGTAATTATGTTCCGGCCCCCCGACCATCCACTCAAGAAAAAATTGGTGTGTGGCTGAATCTAGCTAATGATCCCTGGTGTACAGTATATGTGGCTGTGGGTGTGCTGCTCAGCTGACATGTCATATGCGTCTCTACCGGCTACCGTGACGCTGCTGAGAGCTATGGAATGGTGGGCCAGGGAATTTTCCGGGACACTGGTTGTACTGCGCCACACACTCAATCTGCACTTCAATGGAATCTTTTCATGCCGTTAGAAAGAAATGAAATTTGAATGCCGGCCGACGGTTTTGACTCCATCACAAAAGGGGAAGAACAAAAGGGCCATTGGATTGTTGCGCTCGATTGAGACGTACGCTGAAACAGAGCGTTATTATGAGGCCTGACGGCCAGGTTCAATTTTCTCAAAATTATCCACATAGTTCGCATTACTGATTCGTCTGCTTCCCCATGAAATAAAATGTCTGGAATTTCTCGACTCCTACTGCTGGATGCCAATGCTGGCCTGGACTATTTACATGTGTGATGTCACTGCTCCATATAAAGACAGAGATAAAGAAAGAGACAGAGAGAAAGAGAGAGAGAGAGAGAGAGAGAGAGAGAGAGAGGGAGCGAGAGAGAGAGAGAGGTGTGCAATGCAAAAGTGCAATGTAATGTCAATAATATTTCCCATTTTGGTTTTGTTTTGGCTTTCATACCATGTCATGTGTCTTCTCAGACCAGTTGAGACTGGTCTACTACTATTGCTTTAAAGTATTATTACTCTCATTAACATTGTTATTGTAGTTGCGGTTAATGGTAATACCATTTCCACTACTTCTATTATTATTTCTGTTGGTCCCACCATTTTGTTATATGTATACCTTGACAATGTAAGTCATTTAACTTGCCGTGTCAATAAAGTCTATTGAATTGAATTGAATTGAGAGAGCAGTGCTGCCCATTTACTTGTGCTTTCCTGGGATCCACGAGTCAAAGCCAGGCATTCCCACCACTGAGCTAATTATAGAAGGGGGGAAAACAACAACATTGAGGAATCTGGCCTCTGAGTAGCATCAGATAGATCAACACACTTAATATGTGACCTCGCTAGCTCATTATCTGGCCAGACCAATAGGTCTGCAGAGGTGGATAATTAGTGGAGGTTCATTTTGATTTCACAAAAAAAACTGTGTCTTGCCATAGAACTGAGAAAGAGAGAGAGATAGATTGAGAGAGAGAGATAGATTGAGAGATAGATTGAGAGAGAGAGGGAGAGAGAGAGAGAGAGAGAGAGAGAGAGAGAGAGAGAGAGAGAGAAAGAGTAGTTTTATGATGACAGGAAATGAGCTGATCAGGGCTTTCTGTGAAAGCAATTCCTGGCCTGGCCCCCATGGCGGGCCAGCTTCTCTCCCTCTCTCTCTCTGTCAGGGCCTAGCGGGGCTCCCCAGAATGCTAACTACCCAGCCAGGCTGTGTCTCAGGGAGCCAGGGCCTTCGCAAGGGACACTCCACAATTGACACAGTCCGGAGGAAGAAGAAAGAGCAAAACAAAAGTCTATTCACGCCTTTTCGACTCACCCATCCCCCTCTTAAAACAAGAAAAAAAGGAGAGCGAATGACAGAGAATGAAAAAGTCTAAAAGGTCTGAGGTGTAAGTAAGGCATGGTGAATGACAGCTGGCTGTCATAAGCCCTGTGTTCCACATTTCATCTTTTGTCCTCAGGTATTTTCATTTGGTTAGATCATTTCTTCCAGGAGGGGTCAGTTGGTTTGGGTGCCACTTGTTTGGGGGGGTTTACTGCCACAGGGAGTCCTGCCCAGCTCAGCAGGCACTATTGATTCAAACAGTGTTCTGCTAGCTACTGCTGCTGTTGTTATTAGCCAACTGGGGAGTCTGCCACAGAAAATACTGTGTGTGTGTGTGTGTGTGTGTGTGTGTGTGTGTGTGTGTGTGTGTGTGTGTGTGTGTGTGTGTGTGTGTGTGTGTGTGTGTGTGTGTGTGTGTGTGTGTGTGTGTGTGTGTGTGTACAAAACTAAGTTCTACTCACCCAACCAAACACACTCTTTCTTCTTCTGACACAACTCTCAGAAGTCACTCAGAGGGGTTAAGTCTCACACACAGAGAGCACAAACTAAGCTCAACTGTGCCCTCTAACACGTGGCCCCTGACATAACCTCAACCCTGCTTAACAGACTCTCTCACTCTGATGGTCCACACCACACTGCTACAAAAGTAATATTGTAAACATGTAAACAAGGCAAAAAGATATTCATAATATTGCTATAAATAGCTTTCCCTTTTATATATCTGTAAAACGTCTCTATATGGTAAAAGTCTCCATGCTAGACGTTGCCTCGATGCTGTTTAATGTGAGAAAATATGGACTGAATGTCAAACACTCCTTAGAATGTTTTTGTGGCATTCTTTTTGGGGTAGATTTCATTAATGCTGCCTTCTTCCCTTGCTCCGTTCCTAGTCATCTATCTCTCTCCTTTTCTCTCTGGTGTGTCTCCAGTCACCTGACGACGTGTGGACTGTCTGCCAGCCTCCATCCTTGCCTCTGACAGCCGCGGCTGGTCTGTTATTGTTCCTTAGCAGCCCATATATCTGCACGGTGGAGATGTTTGCTAAAATGGGGATCTGGGTCAAAGGTCGCTGAACCCTGTCCTTTGGCCCCTCACGCCAGATGGCACCTCTAGGTTTCCCAGGCTGTCAGAGAGCAGCGCCACTACAAAAGCTCCTCTCTCTCTTTCACTCACTCTCTCTCTTCTTCCTTCTCTCCCTCTCTCTCTCTTCTTCTCTCTCTCTCTCTCTCTCTCTCTCTCGCTCTCTCTTGCTCTCTCTCTCTCTCTCTCTCTCTCTCTCTCTCTCTCTCTCTCCTTTCCACAAGTCCTAGCCTACTGTGCCTAACACTCCTCACCCTCAACAAAGATTCCACTCCTTTTATGGCGGTAGGGGATTCCAACAGAGGGTAAACAGGAAGGGGAAATGTGAACCCAGTCTGGGAAATGCCAATAAAATACCTAGAGTGTGAGTGAGTTCTTCAACAGTCTGGTACACAAGGCATTATCACTGCCAAAATGATGAAGCCTAATTTAGTTAGATTTAGGTTCTATTTTTTTAACCCCTCCTTTTTCATTTCTTTGGTAAATAGATTTTTTTTAATCCTCATTGAATCCATTTTCTGTGTCAAAACAAGTTAATTAGCTTGCTTTATTTCAAAATAAACCATTAATATAGGAATGGGTGGGTAATTAATTTCCTGTAATTGCCCCAGCAGGATTGGTGTCAGTTACACCCACTCCCATTTATTAGCTTTAGTACGGCTCTTACTACTCTGGCTCTGTGTGGGTCTGCTACGTCTGGTGATGAGAAGGTGAGGATGGAGGAGGGAGGAGGGAGGAGAACACATGCCAGGCAGAACGTGTTACAGTTTACAGAGTAAGTATACACACAGGCTAGTATCTGGGGGTGTCTGTAAGAGTGAACGATTAGGTATTTCTTCACCAGCTCCACTCGTAGAACGGGCGCTCAGTTAACTTCTGAAGTGGTTCTACTACAGTAAATAGATAGTAATAATCATCCATTGCAAGAGAGAGATTTTTTTATTGTTGTGCAATAAGACACCAATATTTTTGCCTCACCATTTATAGCAACACAGCTCGGTTCTCACTCCTTCGGGTGTTATCAACCTAAGCCTAAGCTTAAACATGGGTGCTTGCAGTAATGCATCTTTACAAATCACCTTCCCAAAAATGCTTGTCGACCTGTAATACCATGCAAGCCTGTTTTAAATATCTAATTTGTCATTTCCAGGAGAGGGTGAGGGCTGAATTGCCCACCCTAGACTAAGCTCCTTATACTCACTTATACATATTGGCGGATTTGTACGAGTGAACTTGGTGGCGCAGGTAGAGTAGTCCCACTCCACATGCTGTGTAAACAAAGGATATGAGAAGTGCCCGCCTTAGAGCCCCACTCAGCGAGGGCCTCAATATGAACATCCCCCTCTGTCTCCTCCAGTGTGCTTTAGGAGGGCTCTCCAACAGGTTTCCTCCCTGCGCTCCCGTTTTGAGGTGAAATGGAGCTATGCTGTGGCGGTGGGACAAAGCGGCTAGTAAGTGTGTCACCTCAGCTGCAGTCGGGGCAGGCTGGCACAACGGGGCAGCTGTCTGCCCCCTCTCTCTAGCCAGAGCTGTGTTCCTGAAACCAGGGCATGCCCCCAATGAACCGTGGAATACACAGCAGACACCAGAGGCAGAGAGAGCAGCCCAGGAAGGTCTGACTTGGAAATAAGTAAAGAGAAAAGCGGTAACCCAAAAAACAGCTCAGGCTGGCACTTATTTAGTGATGGGAAATAAACCAGTGATATCTGTGGGGAAGGTATTAGTGGTGGTGGAGCCTCCTTTGAGATAGATGGCTCATTCCCTGAGGTAAGTAACCATGGGGAACGGGCAGGATGCTGCGTCACGCACCTCTTGAAGCCTCCTTTCAGATCTGTGATGACAAAAACACACAAACACAGACACACACGCACACACACACACACACACACTTAGAGACTGCACAACAGATTTTCCAGATGTCTTATTTTGCAGCGTAGTATTGACATCCAACTGATGTAGCGTTCTATCTTAGAAGACACATATCCGGGTTACGCACCAGCGTTTGTTTCTGATGTTAGTAGGCCCATTCATGATTATCATGCAGAATGCTATTTCAATCATACTCCCATGTCATGCTTAAGTGCAAAACATGCACAGTAATGATGAAAATGGCTTAAACAACTGTGTTTTTTGATGCGAAAACACATGTGTGCACATGGAAAAAAGCTAAACAAAGAAAATAGGGCAGTTGCATCCTCTGTAAAGAAATGCTACATGGGAGAAGAAAAAATTCAGGAAATGAATGTGAGGTCATCTGCACCAGGGAGAGTATAGGCTTGAAGATTTTCAATAAAATGCCCATGTGACAACTTTTGCACATCTTTGCAAATTCCGTTCTCTCTCCATCACTTTGGGAGTGTTTACAGCTGTGGAACAAACACTGAGCCATCTGCAGCTCTGGCCTTAGCGGAAGTTAATGCACTGATATTGTTACTTGGTACACTGTGGCTTTTACTCCATATTATTCTAAGAACGCTAGCTGCAGAAGAGGACAATGACTGTTTATGCCTGCAAGCGGTGGAAGTCTTCTAAGCTTTAAGAATCTGGCTTTAAGTGAAACCAGAGTTATCAGAGAATGAGTCCTTCCTTCGACAACATTAGATGTTATTTTTTGTTTGTAAATCCGATTTTAAAAAGGATTGAATCACTGCTTTGCTTACATTTTAGTTGGTGGGAATATCAAACAAAATACTTTTTTTGTAGAGCCAGATCTACATACCTTTAAAGAGCCACACCTTCATGCTAGGGAGAGAGGAGCCAAATTGCACCTCCTTATTGCTCACATCAAAACATATCCTAAGCCTGATGTGGCCTTGTTGGCGACACACTCCATTTAAAAACACAATTCCTTATCTTCCCACTGGTAAGGTCTCTGGAAGAAGATAAAAACAGAGACAGTAAGCAAAAATAAAGGAAGTAAAGATAAGGAATAGCATGGGATAGAGAGGGAGCAGGAGAGTGAGATCTCTGCAGCATGTTAAGGCGATGAGGTTGGGGTAGAGCACTGTCATGGGCGTGCGTCTGAAAGGGGGCTTCAGCCTTTGGCTTTCCATGCATTTTCACACACCATAAATCACTCTACTGGGCCTGGCTGTACCTTACGTGAATTATATATTTTATTTACACTACAGAGGAAAACACACATGGTCCTTATTAATCATTTCCCACCTTTAATAATGATTCAATTTCTAGTCATTCATCACCTCTTCCAAACCCACGCCTGCAGAAAATGAAGGAAAAGAGGAAGAGGAAGAGAAAAACAAACATGTCTGGCTAACAAGAGCAGGGTGCTTGAGAAGACACAGCTAGCTAGCTAACAACACCAAGAAATTAATCAATTGCATTTCTAAAGCATTCAATCCTACCACTAAAGTAACTCAAACGTGTGGTTTGCTTGCGTTAATGTGTTAGGAAGTGGGATATCTGTACTTTTTTGTGTGGAACTATGAGAGTGGAATACCTCGACGACATGAGAACTATTCTGCTCTGTAACAGGTTTACACTAGTTGTCTTTAACACCATTACTCACTCTCACTTAGAAGTCCACCTTAATGATGGAGTACAGTCATAACCAAATACATCCCCTACACAGAGATATGGCTGTCAGAGAAATCTGCTGACTTGGCCAATGTGTCTAAATTACTGTCCAAACTCGTCAAGAATAGATGGTTATTTCACCCCTCCCCCATACACACAAATAAGATGGACATAAAATTATAGATTTTACCGAACATGATCTGTGTGAAACGTCCCATTTTGTACTCAACAAAGTTTATGCTGGGCAGACTATAAGAACTCCAGTTAGATATAGTAGAATAGTTCAGAATGATACATCATGTTTAAAACGATTTAGAAAGCGATCCATTTACCAGCCATCGCTGTAACTTATACTTCACAGTGAACAGTGTGTTTGGATCTCTTCCAAATCACACAAGAAAGAGCATTTAAAAACGTTGGAGCACATACTTGAGGTCTGGGCTGTGGGAAAGTGAATGAGACACTGAGACAATGAATGAGGGGAGGCGAACAGAGCAAAGAGCTAAATGCCTGGGACTGCTGGGAAAATAAATGTTGCACCACGTGAGTGGCTAAAGACCAGTCACATGATCGGTGGTGGAGGCCATTGCTGGAGTATTGATGGACTTGTTAGCAGGCTGTAAATCAGGGTGTGAAAACAAAAGCTCAACACAGTCCAGGCTGTGGACACCACCAAGATATCCCTCTTAATATCATACTATAGGATAGCCACCAGGCAGAAAACAAAAAGAAACAACAATCCCTGACACCAACAGCTTGTGCTCCTTCCTCCGGCTTTTGAGAAGCATTCTCCCGCGATGTAAACCCACGTAACAACCAACAGATTGTTTTCAAATGTGTGTTTGTGTCTGTGTGTGTGTGGGTTTCCCCTCTTGCTGAGATTTATTCAAGAAACATAAGATCAGTTTTATGAGCCGTTTTTTTGCATAACCCTGCTGTTGACTTCTTTTCTTCTCCTTTCCTTCTTTTCTCTCTCTTTCTCTACCCCTTTCGCTCAACACCCGTTCTTTGTTAAGTGTTGCGTATGCTGCAGCAGAACTGTAAGTCTGTTACTTTTCTGTTTAGTTTAGTCTCTGTCTATGTCAACACCAGATATGGAAGTAAAACATTTATCCATTGCCACAGTAATACAGTAAAAGCAAAGTGAGAAATAATTGAAAGGAGGAGGAAATAGTGGGTTTTTGATTATGTTGTGGATGTAGTCTGTCATGTCCTAATGGCTTAGATCTCCTCAACGGTGAAGCTATGCTTATGCTTAATGAACCAAGAAAAAGGTCGTTAGGAAAAAGCAATATCATTTTTTTTTTTGTTGAGTGCTATAGATATCATAAAGTGAGCTGAAAGTAATAGAAATAAGATTTAACACAGGTTCTGCTAATGTGTGCAAAGGAGGTTAACTGCTGTGTTTAGTACGAACCTAAGAATTCTTCTCCTATGAGAGGTGGCAGCATCTTTTATTGTCCTTCTCCCCTGGTACTTGGAGTTTGGCAGTGCCACGTTTAACGTCAAATAAACCTTTTTTTTTGTTATGGAGTAGGATGTATACAATGCGATAGGATTTAGGCTAGTTTGTCTATTGAGTAACTGAAAAGGCCAGATTAAACTAAGGGCAGATTTGGGTGAAATAAATGTTGATATCTGTAATCATGAAAATGCCAGTCTACAGTGATGTGGGCGGTTAATCCCCTTATCACATTAAAATATCGTCTGCAAACAAAATACTGTAGCATGGGGCTATCCCCCACTCTGTCCTCCTTTAAAAACAAATCTTATCCGCACAAACCTCTTGGTCTCAATAAATAACCATTAACATTTTCTTGTTCTCCTTTCTTGACATTTTTCCCTCCCTTTTCCAACCAATGATATATCGGAATCTGTGAGACTGTAATCCTATTAAAAAAGCTCTTGTCCGCGTTACATTTATTTTCCTTATAATCTCCTTCTCCGACTTCCCCTCTCTCCTCTGTCCCTTGGCTGACCCATGCGAACATTTTCCCCCTGCGAAGCTGAGAGAAATTCAGATTGATACCAAATATAATGGCCATTGTGGGTTTCATAACAAGCGGCTTGATGGTGTGATCAAAGCCGGTTGAACCTGACAGACCGTGCCAGCCATCTTCACTAGCCCAGGCAGGGCCTCATGCTGCTTGCTGAGGTGGGGGGTCCTCCACTGTGCTCGCTGACAACCCATACAGTACTTGACCTCCCTGTTATTGTGTAGCCCTGGGGGCAGACTGGTGGGTGGGTGTTTTTCTTCATTTTTATTTATTTTTCTCTCTCTAAATGAGTTGGAGAAATGAAAACAGAGACACCTATGCACATATGCATGGATACACGTTAATGTACATAAGTACATGCAGACAGGCAGGCAGGGACAGACAGACAGACAGACAGACAGACAGACAGACAGACAGACAGACAGACAGACAGACAGACAGACAGACAGACAGACAGACAGACAGACAGACACGCTGTAGCATACATACTCAAGGAGAAGCCACATGCAGAAGAGACACATGCACGTCATTCCCCATGTTGTAAGCCTGGTGCTTGAAAAGTACCCAAATTGCACAGATAGATTGCTTCCAAAATAACTTGTAACAATGAAGGCAGACCTGAGCAAGGACGGCTGCATGGCTGTATGGCTCACAGGAGATGGAGGATGAATGCTCCACACATGCATAATCCTGATGGAAATCCTTGTCCTACATGCCTCTGTAATGGTTTATGGCACTGACCAAAAACGCCGTCCTTATGGCGACACCAATCCATGGGCACAGAAGCCCTCTTCTCCCTCTCTCTCCAAATCTTAAACCCATCAGTTCCACAGCCAAATTCAAATGAATCAATCCCAAACTAACCTGCCATCCCTACCAGCAGACAGGGTCCAACTGAATGGGAATCTCCCCCAAGCCTTCAGTACTACATCAAATCAGAGTAGTCTACGGCAAATGGACTGACAATAATAGTGAGAAGTTAGCCCATATGCATGAGATCACCAATAGGCTTTCCATGCTGTGGAGAGAGATGGCTAGTTCCACTAAGCCCCCTAAAGGATGGAGCTGGGATTCCAGAAGAAAAGAGAGGGAAAGCAAAGGGATAGGATGTGGAGGAGTAATGGCACAAGATGATATACCGCTACAAGAAAATCAGGCTTGAGGTAAGGCACTTATTCATTTATTGATAACTGGTGTCCGCAGATTGCAACACAAAATATTGTGAAGCAGCGTTACAGTAGGAAACGTAACATTCCTCTGTGTGGTTTTAATGAAAGGGGAAACTATGTATTGTTCAAATAGAATCATTACCTTAATAATTGGTAATGCACTGAGTTACACTTTTTTAAAGAATGTTATAACGATAAAACATGTATAGGATATGCACAGTTTACATAATTCTATGCCTGTAAAAAGACAATTAGATATGTTTCTCTTACCAAATCAGCAGCAGGGCAACCGCCCCTATGGGTGTGTGCAAGTACACATTTTTATCAGATTTATTTTAATATTTCAAAGAGCCGAGGAATTACACAAATTGGAGGAAACATTTGGACTTGTTAAATCCTCCAGTGGGCCAGGGTTGCAGATTTGTCAGCGAGTATGCTAGAAAATAAAAGTGAGGCATTGACAGAGTAAGTGAAAAGTTGAATATGGCTTCTTTCACCCGGGTGCATAATGCGTCGTGACCGATGAAACATTTCCCATGGTTCACAGGGTTCTCTGTCAGCACTGATGGTATAAAGCCCTGGAGGCAGGGACCTGAGACTGGCCCTTTAAACAGGCGCCTCACACTTTTCATTTGGTCCTCACACAGGGTGGAAAAAAGAGAGAGGAAAGAGAGGAGTGTAGAAATAGAAGGAAACATGCCGTGATGAATGAAGGAAATAGGTATTCAAAAAGTGCATTTAAAACACGTTCATCATTACATGCCCACATACTGTATAATGTACTTTGCCCTTATTATACAAACCTTATTGTGAGTCTCATCAATTCAAATAAAAGTTTATTGATTCGGTACACATATTTGCAGATGTTATCGCAGGTGTAGCGAAATGCATGTGTTTCCGGTTTAGACAGTGTAGTAATATCTAGCAATAAAACAAATAAAAACAATACACTGATTATCCTGAAAAATTCTAAATAAAGAAATAAAAAAATACTATATCATAACAAGCAATGTCAGAGACTGGAATATAAATATATATATACATATAATGGTGTGTAAAGACAGTATGGACAGTATATGAATAGAAAAAGTTTGTACTGCAGTAGTTAAATATGATGAGCCATGACTAGAATACAGTATATACCTATAAAGTGGGTAAAACAGTATGTAAACATTATTAAAGTGACCAGTGATCAACGACTCTAGGACGTCTGGTTCGAAGAGCGTCATTGATCTACGATTACACAAAATGTATAATTTTTGTAAATAACTTTTCAAATAAAGATAGAATGAAATGGTACTCGGACAATTTACAATACACAAAATAAAAATTACCACAAAAATTACCACAATTTTAATCTATGCTTCTTCAATCACTAGCAGTGGGTAGAGGCTTATGATAATGCTGGATTCATTTAAAGTCTCTTGAAATAGACGTTTTAATATGTAAAGATCTGCTATCTACTGAGTTTTCTCGCAGGTTGTACTGTATTCGCACTGTATGCCTCACCCAATTTCCATACAAAACCAACTCACATGGCATATTTGATTGTTTTCACTGTACGTCCTTCTCCAGCTGTTCTATCAAATGTCTCCCAATACGGACAGAGATCTGTCATAACAAGCTAATAGGACTGCCGTGCGTTTGTTCTGCTGAAAATGAGCCCAGTGACTCGGCAGCTCAGCGTCTCAGACCCTTCTCATTGTTACAGCAGGCGGGGAGAACAGACATTGTCCAGTGGAAGCCACAAAAGGGGATACAGTTGCTTTACATGGAAATCTAATAGGCAATTTACATTTAAATGTCCTCTGTCTCTGTTACGGGGGGATTTAAAAGAGCAAGGGGGCTGCTTTTAAAAAAACCCTGTTCAATCCCCCTCGCTCCTCGCCCTCCCCAACCCCCCGTGTCTCCCACAAGAGCTTTCATCCTCACCTTTAAGAGCAGCCAATCAGCCGAGGGCTTGGCACGGCACTATGGCGATGGCACTGAGAAAACGACTCCCCAAACAAAGGACCTTCATTAAAAACATCTCCAGCAGAACACAGAGACAAGGAGAGAGAGAGAGAGAGAGAGAGAGAGAGAGAGAGAGATATCGACCACATTAGCCTCTCTCTGCAACATGCACCCAAATCAAACAGCAGGTACACAGCGAAGAGAGGAGTCTCATTCCAACCTGAGGACTCCGGAGTAGACTTTGAAAGCACTCTGCAGCGCCCTGACATTCAATGGTGGCCATATTGGGTCAGGCCACTAATGAAGATGTGAGGTGGAGTGGGCAGATGACTGTTGGCTCTGAACACAGGGAGAGAGGAGAGCATGTCTGCCAGCCTGGCTGCCCAGACAGAGGTGTCCAGATAGGGCCTTTGATGTTGTCAGACAGAGGTGCCAGATAGGGCCTTTGATGTTGTCAGACAGAGATGTCCAGATAGAGCCTTTGATGTTGTCAGACAGAGGTGTCCAGATAGGGCCTTAGATGTTGTCAGACAGAGGTGTCCAGATAGGGCCTTAGATGTTGTCAGACAGAGGTGTCCAGATAGGGCCTTTGATGTTGTCAGACAGAGGTGTCCAGATAGGGCCTTTGATGTTGTCAGACAGAGGTGTCCAGATAGGGATTTTGATGTTGTCAGACAGAGGTGTCCAGATAGGGACTTTGATGTTGTCAGACATAGGTGTCCATTTAGGGCCGTTGATGTTGTCTGTGTCACAGCCCAATTAAAGGACAACAAAGCTTTTTTGATCTCTCGTTTGAATATCACCATTATTGATAATTGCCAACCATTCCCTATTATTGTATTATAACACAAGACTAGTGTCTATGGAGGCATAATACTGTATTATAACACTAGAGTAGTGTCTATGGAGACATTAAAAACTGTATTATAACACCAGGGTAGTGTCTATGGAGACATCATACTGTATTATAATATAGAGTAGTGTAAATGGAGACATTATACTGTATTATAACACTAAGGTAGTGTGTATGGTGACACTATACTGTATTAAAACACCAGGGTAGGGTCTATGGAGACACATTATACTGTATTATAACACTAGGGTAGTGTGTATGGAGACAGTATACTCTAATATACCTCTAGGGTAGTGTGTATGGAGCCAGCATACTGAACGCAGAGTGAAGGATAAAGTTAAAACCGTCAAAATAAGTATTGAACATGTGCACAAACAGGCCTGACAATCAGCTGAATTTCAATAAAAATGCAGTTTAACTGTGTGGCTGTACATACATTTCATCAAAAGCACCTGAACCTCACTGTCAAAATATATTGCACTTACGTTTCTAAAATGAAATGAAGAAGAGCTTTGAGTGCATTTATGTTGAGTCCGTAGCCTTTCTGAATGATACAGTGCATTCGGAAAAAATATTCAGACCCCTTGACTTTTTCCCAAAAAATGTACTGTAGGTTACAGCCTTATTATAAAATGTATTAAATAAATGTTTCCCTTCATCATTCTACACACAATACCACATAATGACAAAGTGAAAACAGGTTTTTAGAAAATACATTTATATAAGTATTCAGACCCCTTTGCTATGTGACAAAAAATGTAACTTAGGTGCATCCTGTTTCCATTGATCATCCTTGAGATGTTTCTACAACTTGATTGGAGTCCACCTGCGGTAAATTCAATTGAATGGACATGAATTGGAAAGGCACACACCTGTCTATATAAGGTCCCCAAGTTGACAGTGCATGTCAGAGAAAAAAACAAGCCATGAGGTCGAAGGAATTGTCCGTAGAGCTCCGAGATAGGATTGTGTGAGGCACTTCCTGGGGAAGGGTGCCAAAACATTTATGCAACATTGAAGGTCTCCAAGAACACAGAGGCCTCCATAATTCTTAAACAGAAGAAGTTTATAACCACTAAGACTCTTCCTAGAGCTGGCCGCCTGGCCAAACTGAGCAATCGGGGGAGAAGGGCCTTGGTCAGGGAGGTAACCAAGAACCCGATGGTCACTCTGACAGAGCTCCAAAGTTCCTCTGTGGAGATGGGGGAACCTTCAAGAAGGACAACCATCTTTGCAGCACTCCACCAATCTGGCCTTTATGATAAAGTGGCCAGATGGAAGCCACTCCTCAGTAAAAGGCACATTACAGCCAGCTTGGATTTAGTCAAATGGCACATGAAGTACTCTCAGACCATGAGAAACAAGATTATCTGGTCCGATGAAACCAAGATTGAACTCTTTGGCTTGAATGCCAAGCGTCACGTCTGGAAGAAACCTAGCACCATCCCTACGGTGAAGCATGGTGGTGGCAGCATCATGCTGTGGATTTTTTTAAGCGATAGGGACTGGTAGACTAGTCAGGATTGAGGGAAAGATGAACAGAGCAAAGTACAGAGAGATCCTTGCTCCAGAGCACTCAGGACATCAGACTGGGCCGAAGGTTCACCTTCCAACCGGACAACGAATCTCAGCACACAGCCAATACAATGCTGGAGTGGCTTCGGAACAAGTCTCTGAATGTCCTTGAGTGGCCCAGCCAGAGCCCGGACTTGAACGTGATCGAACATCTCTGGAGAGACCTGAAAATAGCTGTGTAAGCGGCACTCCCCATCCAACCTGACACTCCCCATCCAAGCTTGAGAATATCTACAGAGAAGAATGGGAGAAACTCCTCAAATATAGGTGTGCCAAGCTTGACTGCGTGGCCATGCACACCTCCTACTCAATCATCAAGTTTACAGACAGCACATCAGTAGTGGGCCTGATTACCAACAATGACAATGAGGGCCCCTAGTGTGGTGCCAGAAAAATAACCTCTCACTTAAAGTCAACAAAACAAAGGAGCTGATTGTGGACTTCAGGAAACAGCAGCGGGAGCACCCCCCTATCCACATCGATGGGACCGCAGTGGAGAAGGTACAAAGCTTCAAGTTCCTTGGCGTACACATCACTGACAAACTGAAATGGTCCACCTAACAGACAGTGTGGTGAAGAAGGCACAAAAGCGCCTCTTCAACCTCAGGAGGCTGAAGACATTTGGCTTGGCACCTAAAACCCTCACAAACTTTTACAGATGAACAATTGAGAGCATCCTGTCGGGCTGTATCACCACCTGGTATGGCAACTGCACCGCCCGCAACCGCAGGGCTCTCCAGAGGGTGGTGCGGTCTGCCCAACGCATCACCAGGGGTAAATTACCTGCCCTCCAGGACACCTACAACACCCAATGTCACAGTGAGGTCGAAAATACTTTTTCTGTGACAACAACCACTCGAGCAACTGCCTGTTCACCCCGTTAAAATCCAGAAGGCGAGGTCAGTACAGGTGCATCAAAGCTGGGACCAAGAGACTGAAAAACAGCTTCTATCTCATGGCTATCAGACTGTTAAATAGCCACCACTAGCACATTAGAGGCAGCTGCCCTATAGACTTGAAATCACTGGCCACTTTAATATTGGAACACTAGCCACTTTAATAATGTTTACATATTTTACATTACTCATCTCATATGTATATACTGTATTCTATTCTAATCTACAGTATCTTAGTCTATGTTGCTCGTCCAAATATTTATATATTCTTAATTCCATTCCTTTACTTTAGATTAGTGTGTATTGTGTGTATTGTGTGTATTTAGATATTACTTGTTAGATATTACTGCACTGCTGGAGCTAGAAGCACAAGCATTTCGCTACACCCGCAATAACATCTGCTAAACATGTGTATGTGACCAATAAAATGTGATTTGATTTGATTTGATGTTTTACTGCTTAAATGACCCATTTTGTGTTTTGTTGACAAAGCGGCAGGGAGCAGTGACTGCGTCCCGACTCAGATGTTATAGCCTCACAATGGGTCTTACCCAGGAGGGGGACATGAGGGGTGCTGCTCTCCTAAAAAGTAGTGCACTATAGGGAATAGGGTGCCATTTGGAATGCAGAGAGAGTCAACCCTGAATGAGGTAGAGTTTCATGAAACTCTTGCTCAGGTTTCACTCAACTATGTTAAAAACAAAAAAACATTGACAACGTAGGCGTATATACAGTGGGGTCCGAAATGATTGGCATCCTTGATAAAGATGTGCAAAAAAGACTGTATACAATATATAATAGAAATAATGATTACAATAAAATGTATGCAACAACAAAAAAACATTCTTATATTATTTGTAATAATAGAAATGCTCAGAGAAAACAATTGTTTAGAAAAAACAATTTCTCAAAAAGATAGAGGTCAAAAATATTGGCACCCTTGTTTTAAATACCTTTCAATACCTCACCTTGCAAGGATAACGGCACCGAGCCTTTATCTAAACTGTTTTATGAGATTGGAGAACACATTGGGAGGGATCTTAGAACATTCCTCCATACAGAATCTTTCAAGATTCTTGAAATCCTTTGTCTGCGTTTATGTACTGCCCTCTTCAATTCACACCACAAACCACACATGGGGTTTAAGTACTGTTACCCTTGCAAGGTGAGGTATTGAAAGGTACTGAAAACAGGGGTACCAATCATTTTGACCCATATTTATGAATAATATTACTTGTTAAACAAAATCTCTTTCTCTGAACAATTGTATTAGTATAAAATAATATAATTTTTTTGGACCATACAATATACAGTAGCTTAGTATTTCTATAATTGATTTTATACTGAATTTTTTGTACATCTTTATCAAGGATACCAATAATTTCAGACCCCGCTGTACATAACAGAGGATGAATGTGTGAAGTTAATGCAGCAGGAACCAACGCACTGTTATAACCTAAAAGATTAATCTGCACCCACGTGGATCTGGGAGGGGAAGATGGGGAAAACTATAACGCCTCCATAAAACTTGACTTTACTGCATATAGAATTATATACCTTATGTGTATCATAAATGGCGGGTAATTCATCTATAGCAGTAATAAAGTACAAAATATGGGCTGCATATATCCTACATAACAATATACTTCAGTGAGATAAATTAAATACGACGGCATGATTTACAAAGTACACCTATACATTATTGGAATATTTAATGAGTCAAAAATTGCATGGCACACGCCTGCAGAGCATTGTACTGTGGTGGTTGTCGGTGCAGGCGGTGTGGAGTAATGAATATGTGACTCCTTGCGGACGGGCTCCGCCACTGAGAAACACTATGCACTGTATCATCGCGCTCCTAATAATGGGGGGGGTGGCGCCGTTTGAACATAAGAAAAGTTATGGAAAATATCTCTCACCCAAGGACACACCACCAGATGTGCCAAGACTTATGGGAGCAATCATAGGTGGCCAAGGCTCTCGTGTGGGCCTTATTAAGTTAGCCTGCAATCCAGCACCTTCAACTTATTAAGCTGTCAAGAGTTCCAATGATTAAAACCAAAGAAAGGTCAGTGTCAGACCTTCAGCATTGTGCAGCCCTGATATTTGCTTTTAGGCCCCCAGACCTAATGAAGACGTTTTACTTGATACAGGAAGCTGGGATTGATGGGCCTTTCCCCCTATACGTTTTTATACCGGTAGAGCCCTTGTAAAATTCTCCAATATTTTCTATTTCTTTTTTCTCCTCAACTATTACTTTCTCCTTCTCTTCTTCTTTTTTTATCCTCGCAGAATTCTTCGAAATTAATTTAATCTGAGGAAGAGTAAAAAGGGAAGTGAGGGAATCAGACTCATTGGGAGCGAAAGGCATGCTGGGCTATGCTAGTCTCCATTGAGCTGGTTTTGCATATCGTCATGCACGGAGATCAAAGGGAGCAGGTTAATGGAAATTGGCTAGGAGGATAATGATAGGGAGGGGATGGAGCGGATGAACAGTGGGCCGGGGCGGGGCTTCCTCCTAATATGTTCTCATTCTGCTGACAGCTGGATTCCAGCGTCTGTCCACCGAGATTAAAAAAATGAAAAAAAAGCTTCAGTTGAGTTCATTGAGAACTGTCAGCGACGTCCCTCAGACTCTCTTGACGGGCCGCGCTCGCTGACCCTCCCAGATTTATTCTCCTGTCACGGCTGATGATGTCATTGTGAGGGGCGCTGGCGTTGGATTGGGCCGTGGAGGAGAGAGTCCGGCGGGCAGGGTTCAGGGATTACAGGCCTCGGGTGCAGAATCAATCATGGCAGAGCGATGGGGTGACGGCGATATGCCACTACTCGCACTATTTCAATTTCAGTCCATGGTGAGAGACGTGGCATGTCACCTGTTTGTCTTCGTCCTCCCCTCTCTGTCTGGATTTCTCTTTTTACCTGGATCCAACATTGTGACACCTGCTCACAGGACAGGTGGAGTGGAGAGGAGAGAGATGTGACCATGCCCCCGGCCCTGGCATTACTTTAGAGCCTGGCTACTGACATGCCTTTGACATTCCATGAAATCAGTATCATTAGTGATAGACAGCAATGAGGCATGAAATGTTGGAGGTGGGTGGGGGGGGGGGGGGTTTGTGCATCCGTCTGAGTTCAAAGCATGCCCTTGACATCATAGAGTGGGTGATCTCTTTTTAGTCAGTACAGCTCAGGACAATTCAAAAGCTGCAAATTGCAAAGGACAGATATGTAAAACCCGAGGTTATGCAGAGTTCTCTGCCATAATCAAGGTTAGAGCCAACTGACGGACGCTTCAGAGGTGGTAGAGGTGGTGTGTGACATCCAGAAACATGTGAGAAAGAAACTAACTGTGTCTGACCAAAAGTTTATTTGGGTTTATTTGGTAGTCAACCCAGCATTCCAAACCCGTCGTAGTTAGTCTGTCAAACATGTTTCAAAGTGCCTAGTATTGATATTGTCATGTTATTGTAAGTACTAAAGAGTATGGGTGCACTTGAGTAATGCTATAGCTAGTGTGTACTAAAGGCTGGTTTACAGTCCATCTATCCAATTGTGGTAGCGACATCATGAACATTCTATTGTCGTCCGACACCAAACGTGTCTAACTCATTATGAAAAAGTATAAACACAAAATGACAGCCTCTGTGTGACATCAGTTAATTTCACCTAGCAAGCCAGGCGACTAAAAGCAAAACAATGTTTTTGTTCGTTGATAGCTAGTTAGCTAGCTAGCTGAATAGCCAGTTCAAATAATGACCAGAGAATAGCTGACAGCTACTTTTCATTAATTATTACAGGAAAATAAACCCACAACAACACAATTTTTTACAAGGTAATGGCGAGCTTACAGAAAAAAGCTTACTGCCACAGTGTGATGAAATACCTCAGACCCCTGGTGTGTACATGGTGTGTACATCAATGGACCCCCTGCAGTTTGCATACCAGCGCAACATCGGGGTGGATGATGCAATCACCTGGACAACGCAGGTTGCACTAAAGTATCTATCTATCTATCTATCTATCTATCTATCTATCTATCTATCTATCTATCTATCTATCTATCTATCTATCTATCTATCTATCTATCTATCTATCTATCTATCTATCTATCTATCTATCTATCTATCTATCTATCTATCTATCTATCTATCTATCTATCTATCTATCTATAGATAGATAGACCCCTGGACTGATCCTCAACACCCCCCTTCCCCCCACCTCCCCACCTGGGCTGGCTTTCACCACCAACCAAGTGAAGAGAGAGCTGGAGAGACTACATCAGTGGAAAGTGGCGGGCCCTGATGGCATCAGCCCAAGGGTGCTGAGGGTCTGTGCTGACCAACTGTGTGGAATACTCCAGCGTCTTTTCAACCTTAGCCTGAGCCTAGAAAGGGTCCCTGTGCTGTGGAAAACATCCTGCCTCGTCCCAGTGCCCAAGAAGGCACACCCCACTGTCCTGAATGACTTCAGACCTGTAGTGCTAACATCCCACATCATGAAGACCCTGGAAAGGTTAGTCCTCGCCGACCTCAGACCCCTGGTGTGTTCATCAATGGACCCCCTGCAGTTTGCATACCAGCGCAACATCGGGGTGGATGATGCAATCATCTACCTTCTGCAGAGGGCCTACTCTCACCTGGACAACGCAGGTTGCACTGTGAGGGTTATGTTTTTTGACTTCTCCAGTGCCTTCAATACCATTCAGCCCCTGCTACTGGGTGAGAAGATGAGGAGGATGAAAGTGGAAGCACCCTTAGTCTCCTGGGTCACGGACTACCTGACCGGTAGGCCACAATTTGTGCGACTACAGAGCTGTGTGTCAGAACGGGCAGTTAGCAACACAGGGGCCCCCCAGGGAACGGTCCTGTCCCCCTTCCTGTTCACCCTCTACACCTCAGACTTCAGATATAACTCTGAAACATGCCACCTACAGAAGTTCTCGTATGACTCTGCTATTGTAGGGTGCATCAGGGGTGGGCAGGAGGAGGAGTACAGGAGCACAATCAGTGACTTTGTGTTGTGGTGTGAGCAGAACCACCTTCAGCTCAACATCAGCAAAACAAAGGAGATGGTGGTGGACTTCAGGAGAACCAAGGCACAACTGACTGCAGTCCCTATACAGGGGATGGATGTGGAAATGGTTGGGTCATACAAGTTCCTGGGAGTCCATATGGACAACAGGCTGGAATGGGCCGGTAACACCGGGGCCCTGTACAAAAAGGGCCAGAGCCGACTCTACTTTCTGAGGAGGCTCAGGTCCTTCAACGTGTGCAGTAAACTACTGCATACCTTCTACCAGTCTGTGGTGGTGCATCTTTTTTGCAGTGGTGTGCTGGGGAGCAAACATCAAAGCCGGTGATGCTTCTCGGGTAAATAAGCTGATCAGGAAGGCTAGCTCTGTCCTGGGGATGAGCCTTGACACTCTAGAGGAGGTGGTGGAGAGACGGATCCTGGCCAAACTGCTGGCCATCATGGACAACGTCACCCACCCTCTGCACGCTATGGTTATGACGCAGAGGAGCACTTTCAGTCACAGACTGTGTGCCAGAGAGCGCTACAGGAGGTCCTTCCTGCCGGCGGCTATTAGACTATATAATGCCTCACCGGGGTGCCGTGCCGTCGGCAACATAGATCTGGAACTGTTGGGGTGCTAGGACCTAGTTTAACAATTATGCATCCATCCGTGAGTAACTCTGCCCCGTCAGCACTCATCCACTCAGGACCTATTTATTCATACAGGTCTGTATATACATACTCATGTACAGTTGTTATATCATATCACATGCAATATTGTAAGTAATTATTGGACTTAACTTACGTAGGCATTCACTCAGGACTGCATATTAGTATCCTGCCAGTTGCACCTTTTCTCATTGCTTTTAGTATATCGAATGTGCAATACGTGCAGTTGTCTGTAATTAAACCCTGCGCACTATGGACTGTATTTTAAGGGAATTACTATTATTATCCCAAATGATATCATACACACATTTAGCTATTAAAGTATCTCTTCCTGTCATTTACCTGTACAGTTTGTGTAACCACGCAAGTATTCACTTATCTGTAAATATAACTGTATACCTAACTGTACAGCTAATTTAACCATGCAAAATGTTCACTTACCTGTTCATTTACCCAGTCTGTCTATTAAGTAAACTATTATTACCCTCGCCCATATCATACGCATTTTTAGCTACTGAAGTATTTCTCTGCCATCAACCTGTATAGTATAGTTAACCATCCAACATCCACCAATGTATAGTGTACATATTCAGCCAACCACCATCTATCTATCTATCTAATTCTATCTGAGAAATGTGGAACTCCTGCATCATCTTTGGTCTGGTTGCTGTTGCAATCAGGTAACCACGACAATGGACGCTGTGACAGTCGCAGAGACAAAAACTTTTTTCAGGACAGTCGCAGCGACGGTCTACAGACATTCGATCAGAGTATAAATTAAATGTATTTTTGACCAGCGACACTGTGTCTTGTCACATTCTAATTGTCTACAGACATGTTCTTAGACCAAGTATAATCTGGCCTTTACAATGAATCTGTCACCCTTTTTTTGGTTCCACATCTCACAATCTATCCTGCAGGACTGGAGTGCTCAATGTGACTACGGCTGAGAGTATGCTTTATTATTTTTATTTTATTTTTTTGTAAATCTCAATTACGTCATTATAGGAACCACAAGGATGGTTGAACAAGAAAGGTACCCTAAGAGCACAGGTCTAGGATCATCTTTCCCTACAGATGCCTTAGCCATGGCCAGAATTACCTCAATGACAGAGCATGCTCTGGATCAGCTCCTGGGAAACGCTGGGATCTATTTCCAACATGACTCGTGGCACAGTCTGTTTTAAATGTGCCCCCTGTCTATGTGGGGATCCCAGCGGCTTAGTCCCATGAATACCACTCAACATCTGTCCTCTGTAGCACAGACACCAGGGCATGACTGTCTCAGTCTGGGTGGGACTGGCGGCTAAATGAAAGTTATCTGTATTACAGAACCTCCCTGCCTCTCCTCCCTCCCGCCTACTCCTCCCTGGCTGTCTTCCTCCATGGATTCCATGGCCTAAATAGAAATGTTTTACCTGCAGGCCTCCTCCTTTTCCTCTTCTCCTACCATCATGCTCTCAGATCCCAGAAGAACATAGAGTGGAGATGAATGGGGGAATCAGTATAGCAATGAATCTCCATTTCAGAAACAAGGAGAGCTAAAGGTGAAATTACAGAACAGAATGCTAACAGACACACATCAAATCTGGACTATGAATACTGGTACAGTGAGCAGGTAAACATTTGAGCCAGAGGTAGAGACAGTGTGAAGAGCCCGCTTCTTTCAGACAGATGATTTAGTTTGCTCTTTCTTAAAGTATACAGTATATGATGACTGCGCTGAGATTGTACTGATTAAAGTGTTGGGATGGGAAATCGGTCTCTTTCAGTCTGTAGCGATCCCAACAGGAGCAATAAGTGAATAACAGTGCAAGATGGAAAGCCTCTTTAGCTATTCGCTAACAACACTCCTGGCTAACATTGTATTCCCCTCCAAACTCTCTAGTGTCACACGCTCGGTTCTTCAAGAAAACCCCCTTATCTGTCTATCTTTGTGATCAATTATACGCTCATTATGCAGGACCCATCAGCATTTTGAAAAGCTTGAACACCGTTTTTTTCCTAATAGTTCCCAGGATACTCTCGACTGCAGTTGAAAGCTTCAGTTACCTGAAACAAATTGCCTGAAGTAATCAGAACCTCGTCTAGTTGGGAAACGGGAGAGAGACACATCACTTCGAACATTGAAGCATAAAACTGTGTTATCGTCTTTTTAAATAGTCCGCTTGGAAAAAAATGAAAATGAAAAGGAGCTTTGTAGTCTGTGTGCACTCGGCGGTTTATGCTTTGGGCAAAAACGTTGCGTTCTACCACATTTTCCCCCATTATAAAAAGCTCCTCGACACAGCGGTACTAAGATCAAGTTTCACAGCGTGTTTGAGTGAATGTGATATGTAAAGATGTTACCAACATGGTTTTCATTACAGTAGAAAAACATATTCTCATTTATCGAGATAAGCATTGAGGGGGTGTTCAGTGCCTAGCCTGCTGTGACATACCAAGTATTTATGTCAACTTAATTCACTACATTGTCATGTACAGGATCAATGGATAGCATTACATTCGATAGCATTACATTGTCATGTACAGGATCAATGGAGAGCATTACATTCGATAGCATTACATTGTCATGTACAGGATCAATGGATAGCATTACATTGTCATGTACAGGATCAATGGATAGTATTACATTCGATAGCATTACATTGTCATGTACAGGATCAATGGATAGCATTACATTGTCATGTACAGGATCAATGGATAGTATTACATTCGATAGCATTACATTGTCATGTACAGGATCAATGGATAGCATTACATTGTCATGTACAGGATCAATGGATAGCATTACATTGGATAGCATTACATTGTCATGTACAGGATCAATGGATAGCTTTACATTGGATAGCATTACATTGTCATGTACAGGATCAATGGATAGCATTACATTGTCATGTACAGGATCAATGGATAGCATTACATTGTATAGCATTACATTGTCATGTACAGGATCAATGGATAGCATTACATTGTATAGCATTACATTGTCATGTACAGGATCAATGGATAGCTTTACATTGGATAGCATTACATTGTCATGTACAGGATCAATGTGAGGAAAAATGGCATGTATGTTAGGCACTAGCAGGTGATGTATGATGGAGGGAGAAAGAAGTATTGACAGCAATAAAAGAGGAGCGTTTTGGTATGTGAAGGGGTAAAAGACATTTGCACAAAATAGGTATTCAACAGGCAAAATCACTCAACTAGACTCAAACAGACCACCCTCTCACCACACACTAAGGTAGAATATTCCCTCACTCTCTCTCTCCATCCTATTTTCCCTCTCAGCCTACTCCTATGGCCTGTGCCATTTGAGGGCTCATCAAAAAGCTATAAAGCTCATGCAGGTTGGACTGTGATGCATAAGAAACACCCGATGGGATAAGAAGGCAGAGGGCTGCAGCCAAAACCCCCAGCCACTTGCACATACAAAGATACAGAGCAGAAGGAGACATCTTCATCAGGAACAACTACAGTACTGTAACCACTATTTTAGTTCCAAAATAGACTGGTGAGCAGAACAGAACCCAGTCAGACCAAACCAAACACTGGGCATGATCTCTGTCCATTTTAGGTTTCTTTGATCAATTCAGCAGTGATGAGCAACTTTATTTAACTCGATTTAAGTCACTGAGAACATTTTATTTTCTAATAATGACCAATCACATCCTGTAGTAAGGAGGAGATTGGTCCTGTAGTGTGCCTGCTCAGATACTTCACTTCATGGAATCACCTTGAGTTTTACACAATAAAATATGAAACATTGAAAATATATATAAAAAAAATAATGTGGAAGGTTATTTCATTCAGGGAATCCAGTCTCTGCAGTGGGAGTGCTTGCTGAACAATGCACCAGCGCAAGGAAGACAAAACATTTTCTTTGAAAACGTTCAGTTGAAGGAAAATAAATAAATATATAAATAACATCGCCAGGGTTCATTGCGAGTTCAGTCGAGGAAGGCCAGCAGTAAGAAAAACACACATTTTCTCCCTCCCTCTCTCTCCTGAAACGCCTTGCTCATAGGTGTTGCTAAAATGATTAGCTGCAAGCAATCAGCCTCTGGCCAAATCAGCTTTGAACTGGTCAGGGCTGAGTTATCACATGACTGCCAGCCCCCGGCCGGCCTGCGCTGTGTGTTGGCAGGTGAGACCTGCATTACTGCTTGCATAATTCCCCAGATGGGTGCGATGAGTTCACAGCAGCTTTAGCAGGAACCAAATTGTGGGGATTGCTGACACATAATCGTTTTAGAGGGGTGAGAGAGAGAGAGGGGCTTGACACAAATCCCGCAGTTCCTTGCTCATACACACACACACACACACACACACACAAACACACGTACACACACCCATATGCACAAAGGTGAGGAAGACAGAATGAGGTCAAACTCAGCGGCAGCGAATGCTGTGCTTTCCGACTGTTGCCTCGTCCCGGGTTCATCACTTGAAACAGGCTGAAATAGCAGGAGAGGGATCCGCCGGCATGCCCGGTGCTTTCCAATTAGGATGAGTCATGCACTGCTCTGAGACCCTTGCTCTGGGAGACTACAGCATGCCTGTCAGAGGTGAGCGCGGCCCTGGCAGCCCCAGCTCAGGATGGGGTGATGAGGAGATGGTTGTGGAGAGTTTTTTATTTATTTTTTTTGCACATTGCTGTTTTTTTGTGGTGTAACACAGCTCTCGCCCACAGACATCCTCTCCCAGCGGGTCCACTGAGCTGAGTGGTGACCTGGCCCAATGTGTGGTTATCTACCCCAAGCTTACCCCCTCCCTCTCTCCCTCACGCCTCCCTCCCTTCCTCCCTCAGTCAACCGTGCTCTGGCCCCACTTGTACACCACCACTCCTCTCCCTGCATCACTTCATTGATATATCAATGGAAGTATAGGAAATTATGTTACAACTATCATTCTACAGTATAACGTGGAGGAATAACAGAGAGTACAAAAAAAAACATGGAAATAGCTCAATTCGAGCTGATTCGTGATTGGACCTAATCAGTCTGTAATGCTCTGTGTCACTTCCACTGGGAAGTAAGTGTGTCTAGATTTGGCACATTGTCACGATGAATGTCTTGTAGAGTGGACATATACATACTGGCAGTTTGTTAGGCCTGAGGAAGGTGTGGATCCAAGCAAGTCCCTCACAGTGTTTAAACACCATTTACACATCGCACCCCTGCCACCATATACACACGCACACGATCCTGACCATCACGTGCCACTACCAATCTGCGCTGCGTTGAGATCTCTGCAGAGTGACAGCTGTCACAGTGTCCCCATTACCCCCACGCATGAGGGAATTAGAGGCAAACAAACTTGTGACCACCAGCATGGCCAGTGTGTGTGTGTATGAATGTGTGTGCGTGTGTGTGTGTGTGTGAGCGTGTGTGTTTGGGGAAGTGCGAGAGGGGGAAGGCATCATTCCTTGCTGTTTTTCCATTTCCTCTCATGTCTCTCTTGCTAGCATGGGCCTTGCTGTAAAACTGCAATCCTATGGAGCGCAAATAATACCCATTTATCTCAGTGTCATAAAAGCCAAAAGGGACCAATGAGGAAATATGCTCCCTTACTCAGAGTTCCAAAATCTCTGTAACGCTGAGCAACGGAATAACATTAAAGTAACAGACCAAACAGACCAGCAAAATAAACAACAAAATCAAAGCTCAAGAGCGAGCAGAACGTAGCTGTGAGCTACCCTGTTGTTCCTCTCCTTCCCCGGACGTTGTCTTTTTGGCTTTTCCAGAGCTAGCTAGTTCCCATGGCGTTCACACTATGTAAGGCTACTAGTGCTTTCCCCAGCTAGTGCTTCCCTTCGACTAATGTGTCACCCTCCTGTTCGCTGAGAGGCCACTCTGCAGTTTACATGTGTTCCACTTCATTTAGCATGCAGTGCGGTCACAGTGCCACAGTGACTTTTAACCCCGCTGAGGGGGGTGGACTCCAGCCCCCCAGGGAGAGCAGGGCTCTAATGGTAATTTAAGTGTAAAATCTGGTCCCTGAGAAAAAGGTCATAGGATCTGCATAAGCCCCCTTGAGCCAGGCTTAGGCCCATGTCGGCCTTCAAGCAAGGAGGCTAGTCCTCTCCCCCCGACACACTCCCCCCTCTCTCCAGCCCCCTTCCTTGGTTCTGGAGCTGCTTTGGGTTGCAACACTGGGAGTCTCTGTAGGAGTGAGATTGGGGGGAAGAGGGGAGGAGGGGAGTTGGAGTGGTGCTTGTGCTTCTTTGACTGCACTCTGCATCCTAAGAGGGGACTTGAGGGGAGAGCAATCGATATCATCGTCATGTCCCTCCCACACACACACACACAAGCACGCAGGCACGCATACGCACACACACACACAGGACTGAAATGACATTGTTTCATCTCTGTGAAAAAATGAATCCAAGCTCCTTGGCGGCAAATGAAACAGCAAACGCCAGTCATCTGTGGCGCCACGTACTAGAGGGGAACCACTCTTTAAATCAGAGTATAAGCATATGTTGTTTTGTCTCTTTGCTTGGTTTGACTCTTACCTACTGTATTTCTCAGCTGCTGCTATGTAGCCCAGGGAGCAAATCTTGGTTTCAACAGCTGCCAATCGCAGCTTGGGTCAAACACCAGTTGATTGGTATATAAGAGGCAAACCTAAATAAATGTGGTTGTAAATGGTATTGACCTGCATACGTTCAACATTACAACTTTTTTGTTGTATGGAGATCGAAATATCAGTAATCCACTTGTGGTATTTAAAACACAGTCATGCAACATATAATATGCGTTCACACACACACACACACACACACACACACACACACACACACACACACACACACACACACACACACACACACACACACACACACACACACACACACACACACACACAGATATGTTTTAATTTCCTTTCCCTCACATCGCTACATTACCTAATCATTCATACTTGAAGAGAGCAGTCCTCTATAACACCAGCCAGTTTAATTATAGAGAAACATATGTGCTCCTTTTTTGACAACAGCCAGTCATAGAGAGAGAGAGAGAGAGAGAGAGAGAGAGAGAGAGAGACCTAAACTACAGATGCACACTAACTATATTCACACAGTTTCCGTCCGAGAAAGTGTGTGACATATTTAAGAGGCTTGATAATCACAGGGGCAGGGCGAATACAAACAGTGTTTTCATAATAAAAATAGTGTCAGGCTTCATTTCCCCCTCTCCACCCATTTAACAAAGAGGTGTTTTGAAGCCGCACAGGAGGCTGCCGTGAAGCCCCATCCCTGGAGCATTAGCCATATTTTTAAACATGTGGGAATGCTTTCCCTCCAACATAAAAGAGACCCAATTCCCAAATGGGAAGAAAAGCTACCTCAGCATAATGTTCATTTTGACAACTTTTGGTGCCATTTTGTACGCATTAACCTTGGGAGTACAGGACTCTTTTGAAGCCCCCGCAGCAGAAGGTCAATGACGCAGCTGATTATGGTATTAACAAGGAGTGGGCTGTGCATTTGAATTTTGACCCGGGTGTTTAAACATTACAGACTGTTACAAAGTGTAAGAGGAGCTCAACTTTACTCACACTCTTCCAGAGAAAGGATTTAACCACACATGCAACACATTGCCAAAGAACACTACGGCGCTTCTCTAAAGCCCGTTAATAGGTACATTAAGAAACAGAAATAAATGCTTGAAATCAATTCCATAAAATATTTTGCAAAGTAATGTGCTTCAATCTAGTGGTTTGCATGAATAGGAAATGATTAGCGTACACAGTCCCTGTGCTTCATGTTGCCCACCCTCTCTTTGTCTGTCTCTGTCTCTCTCTCTGTATTCTGTCACCTGGAAGGACACGAGGGGAGTACAAAAGACCACCACGCCTAACAAAACAAATACCTACGCGTATTTACAGCACACAGGAGTGGGTGAAGCATTCCTCAGAAAAGCAGAAAGTCGATGAGCCTCGGGATCAATGGGACACTTGTAATGGATGGCGATGAATTGCTGGTTTAATATTAAACCCCTGGCCGAGGCATTACGATATATATATCCACTGAATAAATGTTAACCTCTTATCCCCCCCTAAGAACACTGCCATTGTTTGTCCTCCCTAGCAGAGACCCAACATTGATTCCCCGTTATTGAATGCTCAAACACAGCACACCCAGATTGATCGCTACCAATTAAATGTGCACGGGATGTTTCCTCTTTATACCACATAGAGATCCTTAATATTTAATAGATCCGAGGACAGACAAAAAGCTAGCGTTTCAATTAAATGTGGAATTTGTACCGTTTTTTCCCCCTCTCTCTCTCTCCTCCTCTTTCCATTTGCCCATAGAGCTGCTGTTGGATTGACCTCTGGCTCTCGACCCCTGACCCTTGACCCTGAGACATCTGACCAGTCATCACTCTGGGGGCAGCAGATTAATAGAAGTGCTGTTCCTTAATTGCATAAGGGTCCGGCTAAAAGATTCATCGCCTCAGTCATGGCCATTGCTTTCCTTTGACCTCGCCGGTTCCCATGCGGCATGCGAGGCCAGGCCCAGCTGTGCTTCTCCAATAGCCCCACCGTGTTTGCTGTTGTAATTATTCAGCATCAGCCCATATTAATCAAGTCGATTTTAAATGGAAATTGCGGGATTAATACGAGCATTCATTTTGTCCAGGAAATCTTGATGGCTTTAGCCCACTAATCGAATTGGAATAAAGAGACTGGCGATGGGAGGAGCTGATTGAATAAAGGATAGGCACGGCGCACATTCAATTCTATCTGCCAGCAGGGGCTTTAATGTTAACACACATGTTCCAGAGCATGGCCCGGCCCGCCATGGCACTTTGATGAGCAGTGTGTATCTAACACCAGTGTATTCATTTGAAATAATCATGGCTGCCGCTGCTATTCATTCATATTGACGCCGTGATAATTTTCATGAAGACATTTGATAGGGTAATATAATAAACCTAATCTCATAACACACACACATATGCACACACACACACACACAGACACACAAACAACCTCTTTATTTATAGCCCATAAATAAACAATCTTTCCTGTATTTTTATATTTCCCACTTAGTCTCTCTGTCTGGTATGTGCTGTTCGTTATTGCAATGTCTCTCCCAGACCCTGTTCTGGGGTCAGCTGAGACAGCTGAGTTTAGCCATGATGCCAATTATCCCCTGGCTTTACCAATGCTTACACGACACCCAGTCTGCACAGTTTGTTCCCACTGTGCGCACACACACAGACATTCAAATAAGACAGACATTTTAAATAAACCGTGTTGTGGGAAAACAAGAAATTTAAGTAATGACCCTTGTAGAAATATAATTGATTTGAAGGCAGATATCAAAAATGATTGTACACAGCAGCAAGTGAGCTACAGGTAAGGTAAAGGAGACACCAATTGGGCAGCAGGCCACCACAAGCCAGAACAGCTTCAACGCACCTTGGCATAGATTCATCAAGTGTCTGGAACTCTATTGAAGGGATGTGACACCATTCTCACTGGAGAAATCATTTGGTGTTTTGTTAATGGTGGTGGAAAACGCTGTCTCCGGTGTCCCTCCAGAATCTCCCAGAAGTATTCAATTGGGTTGAGATCTGGTGACTGAGACGACCATGGCATATGGTTTACATCGTTTTCATGCTCATCAAACCGTTCAGTGACCACTCGTGCCCTGTCGATGGGGGGCATTTTCTTCCTAGCCAAAATAATGGCCTGCCCAGCTTTTTTATACATGATGGGATATTAATTGCTAAATTTACTCAGGAACCGCACCTGTGTGAAAGCACCTACTTTCAATATAATTTGTATCCCTCATTTACTCAAGTGTGTCCTTTATTTGGGTAGCTACCTGTACATCTCATCTTTCTAATGTGGAGGCTAGGGAAACAGATCAACATGTGCTTGTCAATTCTATCTCTGTTCAATACTCTGATACCACACCCCACCACCTTCAACCCACCCCCCTACCCTTGACATACACACGCACACACACACACCTCTTCTCTCCCTACTCTACAGATTGACAGACAGATTAGTTTGGACACAGTTGACAGGCGGTGAAAGCAATTGGATGTGGTGTACAGGAGGTGTTGTTTGTCTAAAATGACAACGACACACAAAAATAAAAAAAGAAGATCTCTCTCCATAAGAAGTTGCCATTGGCACAATCTGGCAGGGCGATTACTATCATGCTGGGCGAAGGTGTTCCCTCACAACCTTGTCAATTCTTGTCATTTGTTGGTCAACTGACGTCCGTGTAGAGCATGTTGTCTGTTTGCAGGAATTCACATTGTTGTCTCCCTAGCAGCCTTCCTTCAGGTATATTTGATATGGCAGTGACATTTTTTGGACAGCATGTAGATAGATAAGGTTTGACGCGTCTATAAGCCATCCAGGGATTGGAATCAAACACTGATGGCAGTGCTGTCTGTCTGTGTAGCTTCCTCTCTGCAACACTACTTCTTCTTTTTCAAAAACAGCTCTTGTGATTGTGATCTTGATGTACTGCTCCTTAGCTCTGCATTCACTGTGACGGGAATCAAATGTTCCTCTGCTTGCTGTATTTCTGTAGACAGTTGTATGCAATTCGAACAGAACTGGAGTGCTTTACAGAGGGGTATGTTTTCAGTGTTTTAATGATACAATTCACTCTGGACTAACAGACTTGAGTAGACATTACAACATAAGAGCATGTCTCTTTGGTTGTCTGTTGACATTTTCATATTTCCATTTGGTGGAGAACATGGATAGTGTACTTGCTAATAGCACAGGAGTTTGCTCTTTCCGATTTCCCAAGAAACGGTGTTATCTCTTCTGAATGTAGTGTGTTAAAGTTCATTCTGACATATACGACATGATTATAGCCGAGACCCTACAGACCAATCATAATACTGTACACTATGTCATCCATGGGAGGCTGCATCTGGAATGACCCCATATTCCCTATAAAGTACACTACTTTTAACCAGAGCCCTCTGGGCCTTGGTCAAAAGTACTGCTCTACACAGGGAATAAGGTTTCTTTTGGGACGCAACCTTACACAGCTGTGTAGTTCCTCCCCCTGGTTCTAATGAGCAACTGTCCTGCTATGCTTCTTGGCCATGTCTCTGGCATATGGAAGCTTCAGGCAGGCTATTCATAGTTGTTGGCCGATAAACAGTTCTCATTGCCGTCTGTCAAATCAATCATGTCATATTTGTTTATATGAATGGTGGATCACATAGAATGAGGGAGGGAACAGAAGAGGAGGAGAAGCATGTTAACATTACCTCAGAGATGGCCTTATCAGCTGGTTTGTTGAATAGGAGGACACTACTGCTGTTACCAATTGACCAATGGACATTGATTTGTAATGAAACTGTAGCCCAGAGTCAGATATATATAGAGAGTTGGTCAAATGCGGGTTCTGTCTGAACAGTCCAAGAGCTCCACTTTCCGCTCCATAGCCGTTGCTAAATGATAATTGACGCTTCCGCGTTGTGCTGTTTATTTCTGATAGTTTTCGAAACCTATGAAGATATCCAGTGAAAGCAGATATGCAATTTGTTGACACCTCAACACAGTACAGACTTGCATACACATTATTCCGAATGCTAATCAATAAAAATGTTTTGCTTGTTTACAGCGGGTCATTTCATAAGGAATTGTCAGAGGCGCTCTCGTGTTATTACATGACCAACATTTCGAGAATTAAGGCGCTAACATGGCGTCTGTTATAAAACCTGGCAGAACACTCTACATACAGTATATACTGTATGTACCTCTGCTGTAGCCGAGGCCTACATCATGAACAGGAACAGGAACTGATCACTTTCTCTCACTCTCTCTAGCTCTCCCTTTCTCTCTCTCTCTCTCTCTCTCTCTCTCTCTCTCTCTCTCTCTCTCTCTCTCTCTCTCTCTCTCTCTCTCTCTCTCTCTCTCTCTCTCTCTCTCTCTCTCTCTCTCTCCTGGGTCAGTCTGTCTTAGTCTGGGCCTATCTCCAGGGACTGGTTAACCCCCACGTATATACAGCATTCCAACGCACCCTGGCTCCGCTCCTCCCGACCGTCCGCTACCCTGAAACATTACCAAAACTCCAGCGCCACTTCTCCTGATTTATGATGTCATTAATGTCAAGCTATCAGTGGACATGAGCGCAGAGACAACAGCCAAGCTGTCTCAAAATAAATAGTTTTGATTAAACTCAAGGACATTGCGTACAGCTTTTGCGTAGAAAGGCATTCATCACCTTGGATGTTGACCCTCCCTCCCCCTTATGTCTGCCAGTCGGTCTATCTGCCTGTCCGTCTGCCTGTCTGCCTGTCTGCCTGTCTGCCAGTCTGCCTGCCAGTCTGCCTGCCTGCCTGCCTGCCTGCCTGCCTGCCTGCCTGCCTGCCTGCCTGCCTGCCTGCCTGCCTGCCTGCCTGCCTGCCTGCCTGCCTGCCTGCCTGCCTGCCTGCCTGCCTGTCTGTCTGTCTGTTTGTCTGTCTGTCTGTCTGTCTGTCTGTCTGTCTGTCTGTCTGTCTGTCTGTCTGTCTGTCTGTCTGTCTGTCTGTCGGTCGGTCGGTCGGTCGGTCGGTCTGTTTGTCTGTCTGTCTGACAGGGTGGGATGCTATGTGAGTATATAAGGGCTGAGCTAACACAGATAGTCCAGCTTGTGCACACACGCTCGGCACACAGTATGGCTGTTGATTGGATTAATTGAATAGGAGGGAGGGATTATTGTGTGATGGTCTACTGATGATGGTGACAAACATTTGGTTCAGTGGAGCATTTTACCTGACTACCTCTTACCAGTCGGTTAGCTACTGTATGTCTGAATAGGACATGGATAACAAACAACATTGTCATAAATATTCATCACATACATGCACAGACAAAAATAGAGGACTTCAGAAGCTGTATGGGGCTATAACTGTACATAGCAATCCATGACATTCACTGCCATATCACCCTGGGAGAATAGTAACGAGATAGGCCAAATTGAAATGCGGACATGGTTTACAGATCGCTAATCCAAACATCTGTTATAATGACAGGGGATTTGAAGAGGATTCCAGAGTGTATGAGAAAAGCAGGGCACTTCAGCGCCGTTACAAACTTTTATCTAAGACCAAAAGCTTCCCGCTAATGTAAACAGTTTCCAGAGAGCCCCCGTAGCCCCGGCCGGTGGCCTCCTTTATAAATATAGCGCCGGAGCTCCTGACAAACTCATAGGAACAAGGTTCAAGAGAAAATAAGTGCGATGAAATTACGAGAGGGAAGAAGAATATTTGCCAATGAGGGAAGAAGAACATAAGGGCCCTGGTTATGAGGTGGTGCGTAACTTACTGGCTAAACAAACGCCTTAGCTCCTATTGAAACTGAGCCGTGTTATCTCTCCATGCTCACCCTTATCTAATAAGAGAAGATTAAAGAAATGTATTCTAATGTGTGTGTTATTCCACGGCTGGCTGCTCTTAAGTGTCATTTTGTCACGGGCCGAGAGGGAATAAAGGGGGGAACTTGTGATTCTAATCAGCCTGGCTTTAGGTGTTTCCTCCTCCAGTTTCCTGCTGTCCAGATGTTGTAGTCTGGCTCAGTACGACTCAGTGGCTCAGCCAGGTTGTACTCATTCCCTCTGACTGAGACATAAGTGCTGGGTTATTGTGCTCCTCTCAGGGTCTCTCTAAATGTCGCTCCCACTCAAATATTTG
Organism: Thymallus thymallus; assembly: GCA_023634145.1. Taxonomy (NCBI): domain Eukaryota; kingdom Metazoa; phylum Chordata; class Actinopteri; order Salmoniformes; family Salmonidae; genus Thymallus; species Thymallus thymallus. Next base: position 28,025,943 of record CM042402.1, on the reverse strand, counting down.
GACAGTCACAAGACGGACGAAATGTATCAGGTGGAGCTAACAAAAGGTCGGGAGATTTGTTTCTGTGTATGTGTGTTGCTTGATTCTGTGGTCCTTTCTGTAAGCCTATAGTGTGATGACATCATGGAGAACCGTTTGGAGTAGTTCCAGCTGGTGATCTCTCATCCTGACCACCGTGCTCCAATAATGGAACTCTTGGATCGGTGATATGAGGCTAGAATGTGATACGGCCATTCAGAGGCCCCCCTCTGTGAAGGAGTTGATAGGTGTTTAAGTGTGCGAGCGTGTGAGTGCGCGCACATGTGCACGTGTGTGTGTGTGTGTGTGTGCGTGGGTGTGAGTATGTGTGCGTATATGTGTGTATATATGCAGGACTGCTCTGGAGTTAACCAATGCCACATGTGACACTCACAGAGGGTCTGATCCCTTTGCCCCTGCTAAGACCCACACACCTCTGGTTCTCATTGGCTTTGGTTACACTCCATGCTCGCGGGGGCAAAGAACGAAATGGGAATAAAGAAAAAAGAGAAAAATAAAATAAACAGAAACCAGAGGATAATGTACAACAACTCAAGCCATGTGGTTTCCCCCTGCCAGTAAATATCTTGAGGCTCTGGTGTTGGGAGGAACAAAAAAAAAAACCTTGTCTCTCACTCTTTAACCCTGCGAGTGATGTCTGACTGAATGTGGAGGGAGCATGGCGGGGTGGAAAGAGGAGAGTTTGGGGGGCTAAGCTGCCTCCAGCAGAAATAATGAGTCCCAATGGAATGGTCCATCACCAGTCCATGGATAGCATGAGTGAAAACAGCCGATTAAGATACTACTTCATGGAATAAAAAGGTAAACAAGCAGAGATATTCAAGTGCCGTAACGACAATGGCTATATCATGTTGCATTCCAACTAATCCTTATACCTCTGTATCTCCATCACATCCTTAAGAGTAGGCAGCCAAGGGAGGTGTGTTCGCCCTGATGCATCATCATGATTAGCCACTAATACGGACTCAAGTCCACTCTTTACAGTCAGCACCATACCAGCCACCAAAGCTGTGGCATACGTTGTGAGATCTGGCAGTATTGATAGGGCTTTGGTAAGCGATCTGGTAACATCTGTGCATATCCATTTCTTTGACAAAGAGTAATTGCGGCTGACTGTGGAAATAATAGACTTGTCTTTAAGAGCTGGGACATCATTTATTATGGCCAGGGAAGCTACCTAGGGACTGGGTCAGGTGGAAGTGATCCAACACACAGGGTTGCTGTGTTATGCTCACCTGGGACGACAGGGTCCCATTGATCTGGGTCAGGTGTCGATACTAGGAGTCAGGAAGTTGAAATATCTGAACATGATACAAACGGGGTCAGCGTGTCGACTGGAATGGTAATCGCTTCACAAAACTGACCTGTGACTCAGCGAAAGACGAAATGAATGATGGTGTTAAAGGCCCGAGCTGTTGCAGTCTTTCTGTGTGCCTGCATGTCTGTTGCTGTCTGTGTGTTCCGGTGCGTCTGTTTCTGTCTTTGTGTGTGCCTGTGTCCTGTGTGTCTGTGTCCTTCGTGTCTGTTTCTGTTTCTGTCTGTGTCCTGTGTGTCTGTGTCCTTCGTGTCTGTTTCTGTCCGTGTCCTGTGTGTCTGTGTCCTTTGTGTCTGTTTCTGTCCGTGTCCTGTGTGTCTGTGTCCTTCGTGTCTGTTTCTGTCCGTGTCCCGTGTGTCTGTTTCTGTCTATGTCCTACATGTCTGTTTCTGTCTGCGTCCCGTGTGCCTGTGTCCTGTGTATCTGTGTCTTTCGTGTCTGTTGCTGTCTGTGTCTTGTGTGTCTGTTTCTGTCTGTGTCCTTCGTGTCTGTTTCTGTCTGTGTCCTGTGTGTCTGTGTGTCCTGTGTGATGTGGGTCTGTAGTAGTAGTTATTGCTACTTTAAGCTTTTCAAGTATTAGTGTGCTTACTTTACGAATTGTAGTTAAAGTTAACTTTCAAGTTCAAATATTTTTCTAGTATGATCTTACATGCAAGTCACACATCTAAATTTGATTGTACCATTTGTTCCCTTTATTCTACTCTACTAACATTAGATTATTCATTATTGTTCAAATTATCTTCACACTCCTGGCTTATAAAATTATCATAGGCAACAGACATTTAGAGAAAAAAGTAATGTGTCTGTGTAATGTGTGCGTGTGTGGTTGGTGGGGAAGTATATGTTATGTTCTGAGGCCCTGCCTCCTTCCGCTCACTAACCCAAATTGTCGGCGTCTAAAATGCAAATCCAGGTAAATCTCTCCTTTTATTTGATGTACCATACGGTGTACTCACATTATCACGTTCTTGACATCCACTCCAGGTGCTTAAATCAACATCTTACAGCCTATTAGTCAAAGCTTTGGGGGACAATAGCTCCAGCTGACAATCCCTGTATTTCCCTACGCAGAGTGAGAGAGAGAGGGCGTTTTGGGGGGGAACAAAATGAAATGGTATGCAGGTCATATTTTAGTTTGACAGCTGGATGATTTGCTTTTGAAAAATTCAAGCTTACATTTTGGTAAACTTAGAGAAAAAAGCAAGATGTTTAAAAAGTATAGGCATTAATATGCATCAAGAGGATTAAGTGTGTGGAGCCGAGACTAGAGGCAAGGCGAGCCGAGGAGAGGTGAGGCAATGGGAGGCGAGGAGAGGTGAGGCAATGGGAGGCGAGGAGAAGAGACTCAAAACTCCAGATAGATCAACCAGACAAGACAGCGCTTCAATCTCCTCCATTCCAATGTTTTTCCTGACACAATTGCAGACGTGGGCAAGTTGGAAGACCATAGCTACAAATGAAATTATGTGATTGTCAACCATTCGCTATTAAGGGCCACTGATTGCTAGTGAGCCTATTCAAAACGCAATCATCCCATTTGGCTAAAACCCTGGTATGAGTAGATCCTGATACAGCGATCAGTCATTGCAGAGTGATGGGGATTGAGAGAGCCTGATAGATAGATAGATAGATAGATAGATAGATAGATAGATAGATAGATAGATAGATAGATAGATAGATAGATAGATAGATAGATAGATAGATAGATAGATAGATAGATAGATAGATAGATAGATAGATAGATAGATAGATAGATAGATAGATAGATAGATAGATAGATAGATAGATAGATAGATAGATAGATAGATAGATACTTTATTGATCCCTGTGGGGAAACTACGTTGATATAAATAAATAAAATATTATACAGATCGATGGCAGACAAAGATACTTAAATAGCTAAATGTGCGTATGATATAAGTGAGGGTAATAACAGTTAACTTAATATACAGTCTGGTTAAATGTACAGGTAAATGAATATTTGCATGGTTAAATTAACTGTACAGGTAAATGACAGGAAAATAGCTAAATGTGCGTATGATATAATTTAGGGTAATAATACAGAGTGATGGGGGAGAGAGTGATGGAGATTGAGAGATCCTGATACAGTGATCAGTTTATGCAGAGTGATGGAGATTGAGAGATCCTGATACAGTGATCAGTTTATGCAGAGTGAGAGGCCCTCACTATGAAAGCTATCAGAGGTAGATTAAGTGAAGCACCAAATCAAGGTTCACAGGCTCAAAGGTTGCATTTTCCATTGTGTTCAATGAATTGCATTCATTTCCATGGCACTTACTCTATGTAGCATGCATTTTTCCCAATGCAACATTAACATTGACAATTAACGTTAGACCATTCAAAGGTTTCTATCAACTATCAATACATGCGCTGATATGTATTTCTTTCTCTCTCTGCCCTCTCTCTCTGTCACCCTCTCTCTCTCTCTCTGCCACCCTCTCTCTCTCTCTGCCACCCTCTCTCTCTCTCTGCCACCCTCTCTCTCTCTGCCACTCTCTCTCTATCTGCCACCCTCTCTCTCTCTACTACCCTCTCTCCCTGCCACCCTCTCTCTCTCTGCCACCCTCTCTCTCTCTGCTACCCTCTCTCTCTCAGCCACCCTGTCTCTGCCCTCTCTCTCTGCCATCTCTCTCTACCACCTTTTCCCCCTCTCACTCTCTCACTGCCCTCTCTCTCTGCCACCCTCTCCCCCTCTGACTCTCTCTGTCTCCATCTCTCTCTCTGTTTCTCTTTCTGTCCCTCCCTCCCTCTCGCTATCTCTCTCTCTCTCCATTTCAATTTTCAATTTAAGGGGCTTTATTGGCATGGGAAACGCATGTTAACATTGCCAAAGCAAGTGAAATAGATGATAAACAAAGTGAAATAAACAATAAAAAAGATCAGTAAACATTACACTCACAAAAGTTCCCAAAAGATGAAGACATTTGAAATGTCATATTATGTCTATATACAGTGCTGTAACGATGTGCAAATAGTTAAAGTACAAAAGGGAACATAAATAAACATAAATATGGGTTGTATTTACAATGGTGTTTGTTCTTCACTGGTTGCCCTTTTCTTGTGGCAACAGGTCACACATCTTGCTGCTGTGATGGCATACTGTGATATAAAAATTAGATTTGTGGGTCATAACCGCAAGCTCTTCAGTGGGTGGTGCGGTCTGCCCAACGCGTTACTGTGGGCAAACTCCCCGCCCTCCTGGACACCTACAGAACCCGATGCCACAGGAAGGCTAAAAAGATCATCAAAGACATCAACCATCCGAACCACTGCCTGTTCACCCAGAGACATTGATTAGAAATCACTGGCCACTTTAAGGAATAGAACACTAGCCACTTTAATAATGTATCCGTATCTGCATCACTCATCTCTATGTATAAACTGCACTCTACACTATTCTATGGTATCTTAGTCACTCTAATTGTGTGTACATATTGCATCCCCCATCTCATATGTATATACTGTATTGTACTCTATACTACGCCACTGACTGCTAAACAGCCATCTCTAATACATCAGAGACTGCTGCCTACAGACATAGATTAGAACTCACCGGCCCCTTTAAGGAATGAAACGCTATACTATTCTACGGTATCTTAGTCACTTAATCGTGTTTAAATACAGCATCACCAATTTCTTATGTGTATACCGTATACTATAAAGCTTACTATGCCGCCCTCAATCCATTTCTTACTTAGATGAATGTGTGTTTGGGTATATGTTGTGAAACTTTCGGAGCTAGAAGCACAAGCATTTCGCTACACCCGCAATAATATCTGCTAACCACATATATGTGACCAATACAATTTGATTTGATTTGATTTGTGTTTCTTCATATGTTTTTGCCTTTCTAGGGAGTTTTTCCTAGCCACCGTGCTTCTACATCTGCATTGCTCGTTGTTTGGGATTTTAGGCTGGGTTTCTGTATAGCACTTTGTGACATTGGCTGATGTAAAAAGGGCTTTATGAATACATTTGATTGATAGATTGATTGATTGATTTGAGGAAGTTACCTATGACACTGATGTTTAGGCCAAGGTATGTATAGTTTTGTGTGTGCTCTAGGGCAACAGTGTCTAGATGGAATTTGTATTTGTTGTCCTGGCAACTGGACCTCTCTCTCTCTTTCTCTCTCTCTCATTCTCTTTCTCTCTCTATCGCTCTGATTGTTTTCTTTCTGGATGTGGTCAGACTGAGCTGGACTGACAGGCGGCTCCAGAATTCCTCACACACTCCTGATGATCACGATGACCTTGACCCCAAGTGACCTGAGACTGTCCGCCCAGCAGCCTCAAAGATAATGGCTCCTTAAAGGCCAAAAGGGCCAAGAGGTGACTCTTGTAAAATATGCTGCTGTGTGTGTGTGTGTGTGTGTGTGTGTGTGTGTGTGTGTGTGTGTGTGTGTGTGTGTGTGTGTGTGTGTGTGTGTGTGTGTGTGTTTAGTTGTGCTATCCTTATGGGGACATTTCACCGGTCTCCACAAGGAAAAAGGCTATATTAGGTTTAGTGGTTAGGGTTACAATTAGGGTTAGGTTAAGGATTAAGGTTAGGGGTTAAGGAAAATAGGATTTTGAATGGGAATCAAATGTTTGTTGCCCACAAGGATAGTAAAACAAACGTGTGTGTGTGTGTGCGTGAGTACATTCATCAGTTTGTGGCCATATCTGTGTGTTATATATTATGTGTCTAGATAATGTATGTATGTGTGCATAAGTGTGTGTGTGTGTGTGGGGGGGGGGGGATGTTTACATTTTTTGTTTGTGTGTTGATGTGTCTGTTTGCGTACTGGTGTGTGTGAGTCCTTCATCAGTAGGCGTTATCAGTATTCTCTGGTTCGTTCTGTCTCAGTTTGCCAACAGGCCTCCCTCTCTTCCCGGAAAGCCACGCTTTAATTCTCTAATCCACTGCGACATGAGGTGATAAAAACAGGGAAGGAAGCGGCTCCCTAATCGCTCACTAATGGTTATGACAAATACCTGTCTTTGACACACGGCAGGGAGGGCAGGGGAGGGGAGCCTGGCTCCGACAAACACACACACTCATAATTACCCAGGTCATTAGCTCAAGCAGAGGACACGCCAACCAGGCTATACCCTTCCCTTTGTCTCCTGTCTACTGAGGTTCTGACTCTTCGCAAACACACATACTTTCTGTGTCCTATCTGTGCTGCCTGGGCTCTGCTCTGCTGCTGGGGGCCACACAAATCACTATTCTCGGTGTGTCATTCACCAAGGGTAGAGAGGCTTATTTAGAGAGGGCCGTGTGGTGGCCAGTCACTCCCTAGCCCTGGTAATTGTGATTTATATCCCAGCCTTTCAGAGCCCAGGTCTTGTCGCTGAGTCCTTGCGCAGTATCAACAACTGACATATATTGTGTGTGCAGAAGAGTGACCCGTCCCGGCCAAGGTGCCAGGTTGGCTCCACCTCCTTCATCTACAGCATGCCGTCGTCAGAGGGCTCGCCAAGGTGCATGGCGAAGTGAGTCGCCTGAGAGACAAATCGAGAAGAAAAAAAATAATTGGAGGGCAATTTGAACTTGAGCTGGAGGCATATTCCTCCATAGAGAAACCAGGACAGCTGATGACCCCGTTCCCTGTTCTCTGCTGTGAACTTGTCTTGTTGGTTTTGTCCTTGCTGTAGGAGGCTGGGATCCTCAGAGGGGGACACTTTTAGCTGTTCCGGAACTCTGTCTACCTTGGTGTTATGATCTCTCAGACAGAGGCTAATGGCTGGGAAGTTGAGGACAGGAGGGCACACGAGGACAAATACAAACTGAGAGATTATGTAAAGTATGGCTAACAGGTAAGCTACTGCAGGTAAAGTAAAGTACGGTAAGGTAAGTTAAAGCTAAAGTATGTTAAGATAAGCTACTGCAGGCAAGATTAGGTATGGTATACTAGTGTAGGTAAAATAACGTACGGTAAGGTAAGCTACTGTAGGCAAGGTAAAGTAGGGTTGGGTAAGCTACTGTAGGTAAGGTAGGGTAAAGTAAGCTGCTGCAGGTAGGTTAAGGTGAGGTATGGTAAGGTAAACTTCTGTAGGTAAGGTACAGTAATTTACAGAAATGTAGGGTCAGGTAAGCTACTATAAGTAAGGTTAGGTACGGTAAGGTACAGTAGGTAAGCTACTATAGGTAAGGTTAGGTACAGTAAGGTAAGCTACTGTAGGTAAGGTTAGGTACGGTAAGGTAAGCTACTATAGGTAAGGTTAGGTACGGTAATGTAAGCTACTGTAGGTCAGGTTAGGTACAGCAAGGTAAGCTACTATAGGTAAGGTTAGGTACGGTAAGGTAAGCTACTGTAGGTACGGTAAGGTAAGCTACTGTAGGTAAGGTTAGGTACGGTAAGGTACTGTAGGTAAGGTTAGGTACGGTAAGGTAAGCAAACTGTAGGTAAGGTTAGGTATGGTAAGGTAATGTAGGTAAGGTAAGGTTATTAAAGGTAAGCATAAGGCAATGTAAAATAAGGTTAGCTAAGGTATGGTAATGTAGGGAAAACTGGGTTTTGTAGGGCTGTGTGGTCATAGTATCTTGGGCTAGATCACATTTTCTCCTTGCCTCTTACTGCACATTCATATAGAGAATACCTAAATAGTATTACCAAACATGTGTCTGAAATAAACACCTTAGGATTACATAGTATGCATCAACTCTCCATAAGAATGACAGTATCACTGACAGCCTTAAGGACAACTGACACAGGTGGCAGGTGAGGGTAACACTGATTGATGGCCTCTGTTCCTTTTCAACTTCCTGTCTGCCTCACCACGACAACATTTGGAGGAACTCACTCCAAACTAAAGCAGCCCTGCATGCATAAACAGCTTTAAATGGGCAATAAAAGGACAAAAAAGGTGTGAAAATGTAGATTGACAAGCACACCTCTTTGTAGATCTGATTGAATACAAAATCAAAACAATCCCCCGCCAAGATGGCGGCGTCTCTCAGACAGACAGCAGTTTTGTAGATCACACGGAGGTGACTCAACAAGAGGAAAGCCAAATTCAGTTAAGTCCAAGGTCAGTGTATAGCTCTCTCTACATAAATCTGAGATTTCCCCAAAAAAAATATCTATCAAGTTAAGAAGTCGGCTGCGCCCTTGTTCTGACCCCTACAGAGTCGGTGGAAAGATGGCTTCCTGTTAAAAGTTTTTCAGAGGGTACGGATGATTAACGAGGATATTTTCATTGGCCACTTTCTCCTCGTCTCCCATACTCAGAGGTGATAAGATCGGAATTATTTATTGTGCCTTCTCTTCAGGTCATTTGCTGTGTTAATTTCATGAGCTTGATGTTGCCTTTGTCTCTAGGTTGAATGTTATTCTTCAGGAACCCCGGGGCAGAGGGAAGAAAGAGGATTTGTGTACTTAGCATACGCTTTCTCCAAATTAGTCACCCGTGCATAATTATTTATGTGGCGTTCTGGGCTGCAGTGGAACGACTAATTTCACTTGCACTCTGTGGAAATTTAATTATGTTATTTCACCATCAAATCAGCTTCTGTTTGCTACACCTTTCTTGTTTGTTTGCGATAATGCATCGTTATATGTGACAGATCAGTTCTCCTATACACTCCTTAGGGCGATGAAGGGCTTTTCTTTAGTTGGGTCTTACACACAAAGGGATTTTTTACTGAATTCATAATCTCTTTTTTATAATTAAAAAACTCATTATGTCATAAAGAAATACACGTTTAGTGGTATTTTCTTTTAGACCGTCTTGAAATGCTAGTGTGCTGTCAACAAAGTATGGTGACTATGATAAACATCCATTGACAATAAATAAAGAAAACAGCCGTCTAAATTCCCTAGGTCTGTGTTTTGGCCTTCCTCCACAGTCAAGTTCATTAAGTCATTGAACCCAATGGATTGAAGACCATCAACATGCACTGTGCTCTTATAGCCATCAATCAAGTGGTGAGGGTCAGGACACCAGGACAGACCCAGCAGCAGCAGCACACCATCCCCAAAACCAGCCAGTCACAGCACAGTGCCCAGAGGGGCTCCTCTTCATCAACACCCATAACATCCCAAAGTGGATATAGATACAATGTGGGACCAGAATACAGTGTTAGAAACATTATAGGGAGATTTTACCTAGGTAAAGCTGTCTATGTGAAAGAGAGATTTCTTATCAAGACGGCTATGGATTATTCATGTGTAATTACTGAAAGCTTTCAAACAGTTTTAAATCACCACTCCTCCCTCCTCCTCAACCCTACCTCCACACACACTCACCATTAGTGCCTATAACAACTGCAACAGCAATTGTCACAGGGAGGTTTTAAGTGCAGGGCACGGTCGATATGTTGAAAATGCAGTATGAAAGACAGAGAGAGTGAGGGAGAAAGAGACAGAGTGAGAGAAGGGCTCATAAATCTTTGCAGGGCACATAAAGGAGAGCAGCTGTGGAGGCCTCAGACTCACCCCATCACCTCTGTTTCCCCCTTTCTTTCATTCTGCTCACTTTGGAAACATTCAGATCATCGCTGTACTTGTCACTGGAGAAAGGCTCCAACCTTGATTTACACAAACTTCAGGGAGAGAAAGAGAAGGAGACAGTGACAGAGAGAGAGAAAGAAAGAGAGAGAGAGAGAGAAAAATCGAATATAATAAAGAAAAGTTATGTGTGTGAGGGAGAGAAGACCATAGAAAGAACGGGGGTAAATGTGAGCAAGAAAGAGAGAGAAATAAAGAAAGCGAGCGAAATAGAGGCAAAGCCTGTCCCCTCAAGGTCAACCCAAGGTGAACACAGGGTCGTGTGGAGGTCATGTAGGCTCCAAGGCGAGTCAATAACGCCCCCAGTCAGTCCCAGTCTAGCACAGACATGTGGGGGTAGCCCCCCTCTCACATCAATTCGCCAGGCATGGAGCCTGGTAATAAAAGATAGGGAGAGATTTAGCAAGTGAGAGAGAGACACTGAGGGAGAGAGAGAGAGGGGGAGAGAGAGAGAAGCGGGGGGATGTACGGGGTGATTGCGAAACAGCTCGTCTTTCAACTGCTAACTCCTTTTCATGTAAACGTCTCTGCTTGACACTTCTTACACGTCCCATATCCTTTCTCCCTCCCTCGGTCTCTCTACCCCTCTCTTTCTCTCTCTCTCTCGCTCCCCCCCCCCCCCTCTCTCTCTCTCTCTCTCTCTTTCTCTCCCTCCTTTACTCCAGTACACTCACTGTCAGCAGAAGAAGAAAGGAGAGAGGGGGAGGGAGGGAGTGAGGGAGGGAGGGAGGGAGGGGGGAGGGATAGATGGAGAGAAAACAGGGAGAAGTCAGACAGGTTGGGGTTGGCGAAAGGTCAGCTGTGACAGGCTCGGAGGTTAAACTGCCGAGTTAAAATACTGTTCATTACCCTCCACAGCCTCTTCCCAAATTCCCCTCTATTGTGTCACAGTCAGCGCCCAGCATCAATATTCCTCACCATCAGATTTACTAGACATTGTTGAACAGTAGAAAGGGGACTTCTCTGTACAATAGCAGCACTGATCTCATGGATGGGACAATACTGCTGCAAAGACGATTACAGTTATAAAGAGGCATATGTAGGATTTATGTGTATGAATATAGGCGTATACTGAATCTTACTATTGTGGATAGATAGACCAATGCATATCTGCATGATGCAAATTAGAGCTATATCCAGTATGTACAGTTACCACCCCAATAACAATGTGCAAAATGAAGCAAGATAGATCCTCATGAAAAACGTTTTGTTTATTCATCAGTGTTCCTTACAGTAGGAATGTCAAAGCGCGTAATGAATAGACACACAGAGAGAACAAATCAGTGGAATCTATAACATGAGTTAGAGTCGTCTCCTGAAATAAACTGTTAATTATTCTCTATGAAGAGCCGTGCTGTGACATCTGAGGCGAGCCAGGCCTGAACCGGACAAATTAAAAACACTAGTAATTAACGCTATGCAAAACATGTTGTAAGTTTATTGCTTGATTTATTCTGGTTCCCGATTATAAGGGCATAGTGGGCTGGCGATTCGTCTTTGCGCCCGCATACTTAAGATTCAGAATGAGTTTAAATGATTTATTAAATGAATCAACAAATAAATCACTACACTCCTAATTTCCCTAATGATATTAGAAATGACTAACTGTACAAATTGTGCAAAATAGAAGCCACTATTAACCTGGTCCACCTTTCATTTGAGGAGTTCAAAACGTTCATCTATTTTCATTTGTGCAAAAACAAAAACATGATTAAAAAATGTGACACTTGACATGGATTCCACAAATAAAACCCTCGACTTCCCTTGCTTAGTAAAAGAGGGTCAGGAACCCAATGTTGCTGATAATATGTCAAACGTGCTGGGTGGAGCAGTCACTTCAAGTCACTTCCCAAAGTGGCCCTTTCAGTCCCTCTTAGTACAGTGATATGAATCATCCCAACAAATGGCTTTATTTGACATGTATTTAAAAAATGTATATGTAATTTTCATCTTTTGGCCCTGGCTCCCATTGGTGGGGAGAATATAAATACAGGGACATAAAATATAGGAGGCTACCATCATTTCCCCAGATACTCCTCCGTTAGTTGCCTCTGTGAGTGAGTGTCTGACACCTACTAAAATGTTGCAGTTACAGTATGTGCGCATATAGGGCATATATAATTCAAAACTAATCCCCACAGAGGGGTACTATGGGAATCGTAAATTGTCTGTGTGTGATCCCTAATGCGGCCTGATATACTGTAGGTGTGGTGCGATCCTATGCTATTGTGTGTGTGTGTGTGTGTCTGTTTGTGTACATGTGTGTGTACGTGTGTTTGTCTAAGATTGTTTTGCCATGAAACGATGGCAACAAACACTACATAAAGCATGTTTGCATCCTGTCTCTGACTCAGCATGTGTTCCCGGTGAAAATGTCCCTGGCTCCCGGTAATGTGGAAACTCTCAACTCAGAGCATGGGCGTCTGTTTGCCAGCGTTGTGTGTCAGAGACGAATGAACACGTCAGTTTATGCAAACCTTTTGATATGAAGAGTGATGGAACATTCATCTTTTCCATAAAGAACATTTGTGCCGAAGAAATAGAGAAAACCGAACAACCTTTGAGGTGTTGTTGACATTTAAAGAAGTTTTCATAAAGGTTTAGCCATCGCTCTTATGGCTAGGCCTCTGAAAAGGCATTGATGGATGGGAGGCAGAGAACACAGTTAATCAACTTCTGCACCATCGAAATATTAATGTCAGGTAATTGAGTGCAACAATAGAGAGCATTATCATTTAAGGAAGGTAATTTACTCTACCCGTCACCGTGCTACATTGAACACGAATTCCGGTACTTAAAGTGGAACTAAACCGTTTAACCACTGTGCAGAAATGAAAACAAATTGATAATCATATCAAATTTAAAAAAGCAACTTTATAAGTGGTTTTTAAAATAGTTATTTTTTTGTATTCCAAATTCTATTACATAGAGTAAGGCAGAATTAAATTGATTCACCAATAGTAGTCTATTATCAGGTTATAAATCACAGCTAGTACATTGTTTGCTGCATCTAGTCGTCCAGGGAATGAACTGTTTCAGTTTCACTCACCCAATATTTTCGACTAAAACTAAGCTAACATATGGAATTGTTTTAAGATGGTCATACCATGGATCATTTAGCTTTCAGATTTAGAATTTTAGGACACCTTAAGGTATCACAAAAAATATTTAAAACATGTTTTGTTAATAATTATTGAATTTGGCCTTTACTACCCCTAGAAACACATTGAATAACACATTCATAAATGGCAAAAAAGACAGTCAAACAATAAATCATAAGGAATAAGGTGGTGAAGTGTCTATCCTGTGTGATCCCTAATGCGGCCTGATATACTGTAGGTGTGGTGCGATCCTATGCTATTGTGTGTGTGTGTGTGTGTCTGTTTGTGTACATGTGTGTGTACGTGTGTTTGTCTAAGATTGTTTTGTGACTCTCTGATCCATCTCTACGCAGACGACACCATTCTGTATACATCTGGCCCCTCTTTGGATACTGTGTTTACTAACCTTCAATCAAGCTTCAATGCCATACAACACTCCTTCCGTGGCCTCCAACTGCTCTTATACGCTAGTAAAACTAAGTGCATGCTTTTCTATCGTACGCTGCCAGCACCCGCCCACCGGACTATCATCACTACTCTCGACGGGTCCGAATTAGAATACGTGGACACCTAAAAATACCTAGGCATCTGGTTAGACTATAAACTCAACTTCCAGACTCACATCAACCATCTCCAATCCAAAATTAAATCCAGAATTGGCTTTCTATTCCGCAACAAAGCCTCCTTCACTCATGCTGCCAAACATGCCCTTGTAAAACTGACTATCCTACCGATCCTTGATTTTGGTGATGTCATTTACAAACTAGCCTCCAACACTCTACTTAGCAAATTGGATGTAGTCTATCACAGTGCCATCCGTTTTGTCACCAAAGCCCCATACACTACCCACCACTGCGACCTGTATGCTCTCGTTGGCTGGCCTTCATTATATATTCGTCGCCAAACCCACTGGCTCCAGGTCATCTATAAGTCTTTATTAGGTAAATCCCCGCCCTATCTCAGCTCACTGGTCACTATAGCAACACCCACCCGTAGCATGTGCTCCAGCAGGTATATCTCACTGGTCACCCCCAAAGCCAACACCTCCTTTGGCCGCCATTCCTTCCAGTTCGCTGCTGCCAATGACTGGAACGAATTGCAAAAATCATTGAAGCTAGAGGTTCCTATCTCCCTCAATAACTTTAAGCATCAGTTATCAAAGCTGCTTATCGATCACTGCACCTGTATATAGCCCTTCTGTAAATAGCCCACACTACTACCTCATCCCCATATTTATTTTTTTGTTTATTTTCACTAATCTTGCACTCCAGTACCTCTATTTGCACATCATAATTTGCACATCCTTCATTCCTGTGTTAATGATGATAATTCTGTAATTTATGTCACCACTATAGTCTATTTATTGTCCTACCTCCTAACCTTACTGCATTTTGCACTACATTTTGCAATCTGTATATAGATTTTTCTATTGTGTTTTTGACTGTTTGTTTTACTGTGTAACTCTGTTGTCTTTTTGTCGCACTGCTTTGCTTTGTCTTGGCCAGGTCGCAGTTGCAAATGAGAACTAAAGGTTAAATAAAGGTGAAATAAAAAAAAATAAAAAATCTAGGAGATATAAGAAAGCTCAGAAAATATTTGTTTTTTTGGACACATATTTAACCCCTTATTTTTTTGGGCACAAAACTACCTCCATACTTTGATTAATTTGTATGGGTTACCTCTTTATATATATATACTGTATATATATATATATATTTTTTTAACCTTTATTTATCTAGGCAAGTAAGTTAACCCTGGCCAAACCTGGACGATGCTGGGCCAATTGTGCGCTGCACTATTGGACTCCCAATCACGGCTGGATGTGATACAGCCTGGTTTTGAACCAGGGACTGTAGTGACACCTCTTGCACTGAGATGCAGTGCCTTGGACCGCTGCGCCACTCGGGGTAGTAGAGAAAAACGGAGAACACCATTGGGAGAGTCTCCCCATTCTTTATTTTCTCTTCACACTGCCACGGCGAGCCAGATGGAGGATAGTGGGTTTGTTGATTCCCTGGATGTTATCACAGAGAACTTTGCGCGAACACTTGGTGCCTCCTTTTCCGAGTCCCTTGACACCTTTCTTTAAAAAAATACAATTATAATAATAATCTTTATTGAAGTTTTTCACATTTTACAACCATAAATAATCCACATAAATACAAATCAACTTTCACATCATCTGAGTTCAAAATTACATAATATGGTTTACAGATTTAATAGTGTCCATGGAAGTTGAGGCCATCTTATTTCTGCTTTTTAGTTCCGTTTTGATTTGTAAATAAAATAAGTACTGTTAAGTTGTTTTATGTCCCCCCTTTCCACAGAAGGGTCATATTAGTTTGTAGTCCAAACGGTTCTGACGCTACATACATTTTCATGAGAAAATTCATGAGAAATTTTTATCAACACAAATTAGATTGAGCAATAAAAGCCCCACTCGTGGTCTTCTTAAATTAAACTTGTTTTTGACAGTATGTGGAGCAGAATACCACAGAGGAATTTAGAAGGGAGGAACTCCGTCAAACGTTTATTCCATAGGCTGGCATCCACATGCAGCTGCTGCAAGAGCACATTTTTCACTGGCTGTCTACTGGTCGCAATAACAATAATTGATAAGTAGCTAAAATGTCTTAAATTCACTGACTATTGAGTTAAAATACACATATACGTTTGTGCACAGCCATCCACAACAATGAAGATATCAAAAGTGATATCCGTATCGCCCATAGGCAATTCTTTGGATGCCGACAGCAGTCACATTATTGAAAGACATAGCTTGGATTGTAGCCTACAAAAGCATTTTCATGCTCTTTTCCCACAATCCATTAAATGCATTTGGTCATCATAGTGGTCTCTGACCTGTGGTCAGACTCACTCAGGCGGAACAAACTTCAACTTGGGCCTTTTTTCAATGCATGATTTGAATGTCATTGAGAAAACAAAAACGTGTCAAAAATATATACAGTATATAAAACATTTTTTTACGTAGTCTTAGAAGTAATCATTCAGAGGTATATGTAATCTGATTACACTATTTTAGCTGGTACACTTCCATATGTTTTGGGGTAATTAGTTACATGCAATCCATTACACCCCAACACTGTGTGGATCTACGTATTTAGCAAGCTAGCTATATGACTTGATAGCGAATGTAAATCATTTAGATAGCTAGAACCTAAAATGACACAGAGCCTTGTTCTGTAGCTAGAAAGCTAGCTAGCTGCTGGAAGGATGTCATGTTATCACCTAGAAGTGGGTGTGTCAGACCTTTTCCGCAAAATACACCACCGTTGAAAAGTTTGGGGTCACTTAGAAATGTCCTTGTTTTTGAAAGATAAGCTAATTTTTGTCCATTAAAATACCATCAAATTCATCAGAAATACAGTGTAGACATTGTTAATGTTGTAAATGACTATTGTAGCTGGAAACGGCAGATTTTTTATGGAATATCTACGTACAGTTGAAGTCGGAAGTTTACATACACTTAGGTTGAAGTCATTAAAACTCATTATTCAACCACTCCACAGATTTCATGTTAACAAACTATAGTTTTGGCAAGTCAGTTAGGACATCTACTTTGTGCATGACACAAGTCATTCTTCCAACAATTGTTTACAGACAGATTATTTCACTTATAATTCACTATGTCACAATAACAGTGGGTCAGAAGTTTACAAACACTAATTTGACTGTGCCTTTAAACAGCTTGGACAATTCCAGAAAATGATGTCATGACTTTAGAAGCTTCTGATAGGCTAATTGACATAATTTGAGTCAATTGGAGGTGTATCGGTGGATGTATTTCAAGGCCTACCTTCAAAATCAGTGCCTCTTTGCTCGACATCATAGGAAAATCCAAAGAAATCAGCCAAGACCTCAGAAAAAAATGTGTAGACCTCCACAAGTCTGGTTCATCCTTGGGAGCAATTTCAAAATGCCTGAAGGTACCTCGTTCATCTGTACAAACAATAGTAAGCAAGTATAAACACCATGAGACCACACAGCCGTCATACTGCTCAGGAAGGAGATGCATTCTGTCTCCTAGAGATGAACGTACTTTGGTGCGAAAAGTGCAAATCAATCCCAGAACAACAGCAAAGGACCTTGTGAAGATGCTGGAGGAAACAGGTACAAAAGTATCTATATCCACTGTAAAACGAGTCCTATATCGACATAACCTGAAAGGCCGCTCAGCAAGGAAGAAGCCACTGCTCCAAAACCGCTATTAAAAACCCAGACTACGGTTTGCAACTTCACATGGGGACAAAGATCGCACTTTTTGGAGAAATGTCCTCTGGTCTGATGAAACAAAAATATATATTTTTGTCCATAATGACCATTGTTATTTTTGGAGGAAAAAGGGGGAGGCTTGCAAGCCGAAGAACACCATCCCAACCGTGAAGCACGGGGGTGGCAGCATCATATTGTGGGGGTGCTTTGCTGCAGGAGGGACTGGTGCACTTCACAAAATAGATGGCATCATGAGGAAGGAAAATTATGTGGATATATTGAAGCAACATCTCAAGACATTAGTCAGGAAGTTAAAGCTTGGTCGCTAATGGGTCTTCCAAATGGACAATGGCCCCAAGCACACTTCCAAAGTTGTGGCAAAATGGCTTAAGGACAACAAAGTCAAGGTATTGGAGTGGCCATCACAAAGCCCTGGGCAGAACTGAAAAAGTGTGTGCGAGCAAGGAGGTCTACAAACCTGAAGTCGAAAGTTCTGTCAGAAGGAATGGGCCAAAATTCACCCAACTTATTGTGGGAAACTTGTGGAAGGCTACCCGAAACGTTTGACCCAAGTTAAACAATTTAAAGGCAACTCTACCAAATACTATTTGAGTGTATGTAAACTTCTGACCCACTGGGAATGTGATGAAAAAAGTAAAAGCTGAAATAAATAATTCACTCTACTATTATTCTGACATTTCACATTCTTAAAAGGAAGTGGTGATTCTAACTGACCTAAAACAGGGAATTTTTACTAGGATTAAATGTCAGGAATTGTGAAAAACTGAGTTTAAATGTATTTGGCTAAGGTGTATGTACTTCAACTTTCGACTTCAACTGTAGGCGTACAGAGGCCCATAACTCCTGTGTTCCAATGGCACGTTGTGTTAGCTAATCCAAGTTTATTCTTTTTAAAAGGCTAGTTGATCATTAGAAAACACTTTGACAATTATGTTAGCACAGCTAGCATAGCACAAATACAGTATATATTATATATACTGTATACTGTGAGGAGAAAAAAAAGACAGATGTAGCCATCATCTGAACGGTTTCACATGAAACGCTAGGTACTCTATACTTTGACAGAACGGGCAATCAAGTACCTCATATGTATAATTAAAAAAGAAAATTGGAGATGAAAATGCCAGTCTATATCAAAGCTCCATTAGATGCGACTCAACACTCCTGTAGACGAAAGACATGACACATAAACCGATTACCGATAAAAGGACTAACGCCGTTGGAAATGTGTTTAAAAAAGAGCACCATTTGAGGAGTGAAAAAATAATCTGATTCAGAAAGTGCTTGGAAATACAGTATGCATATCAAAGGAGAGACATGACGATTCCCCTTCCCATTGCACCCATCCATGCATCCCCTCTCTCTCTATCTCGCTCATTCTTTCTTTCTTTCTTTCTCTGTTAAGGTGTTAGCTTAGAAAGGCTGCAAATTCCTAGGTAAAAAAGCGCTGCCTAATTATTATGCACTGCTATTCATAATCCATAGGTTCTATTAACAGATTACTCAAAATAGAGTGTTGAGCGAGACGTAAAGCAGGACTGAGAACGCCAGATGAGACAATATTGGTCTCAGTCAAGCACGTTTCATTTCATGATAACGGGGCATGCAAAGTCAAAGACAAAACACACTGAAGTGAAAGAGTTAGAACGGTGTCTTCCCTTTGAGATTCAGCTCTCAGTCTGTGATAGGAGACTATAGTTTGCATGAACAGCTACATACAGAACATTCCCTGTCATTAACTTTATCACTACAGATTCAAAAATGCAGGTTCCCTCGGTTTCAAGGCATTTCAGAATTACAACCCGGTCTAACGACAACCAAGTGTTATCAGTTCCCATAAGAGGTTTTGGTCATCAAGGTGTAAACTTAACATTTCGGAAATACAGTATTGCATTGACTGTGTACTCTCTCTCTCTCTCTCTCTCTCTCTCTCTCTCTCTCTCTCTCTCTCTCTCCCTCTCTCTCTCTCTCTCTCTCTCTCACAAATTTCCCCATTCTGTTTTCAGGACGTTGTTTCTCCAGCGAAATGGAAGATGTGTGTAGGGCAATGCATTCGT
Source organism: Thymallus thymallus (assembly GCA_023634145.1). Classification (NCBI taxonomy): domain Eukaryota; kingdom Metazoa; phylum Chordata; class Actinopteri; order Salmoniformes; family Salmonidae; genus Thymallus; species Thymallus thymallus. Next base: position 28,006,662 of record CM042402.1, on the reverse strand, counting down.
CACACAGCTTCCCCCATTAGGAGCGGAGTGGTAATGCTTCACCTTTTGATTTTGAGGAGGAGTACGGATTTGTCAGGAGAGATGGGAAGGTGCTTTATTGCTCCAAATTTCATCACAATTAAGGCTTATGGGGAAGGTGGCATAATCGTCGCCCTATAAATGTCTCTATGTAGATTACATGCTTCTTGCCTGGCTAAGCCTGGTAATTGATGAACTCCTATGCTGATGATTTTATATTATTTGTAATTTGTTTATTAATTAAGATAACACTTATTTTGGGACCTCAACCAAGTAAACACGATTATGTACTCTGCGGGGTGAGAGCGTGTACGCTCCCAAAGCAAGGCGACGGGTGCCAGTGAATATCTAATAGTCTTCGGAGAACTTTAATTAATGTGCCATTAAAGCTAAAAATAAACACAGTCACACTCGATTTACACTCTGCGTATGAGAATTATTGAGCGGTTAAAGAAATAACAACAAGAGAAATTATAATCAAGGGCACCATTTTTTGACACAGAAAGAGGATATTGGCAGACATTTAGTAGTTCTAGTAAAAAGAGACTACAGTGAAGCTTTACTGTTACATATCTCAAGGGAAACAGATCCATTCTGAGCCTCTTACTACAGGTAAATAATGATAACATCAAAGACATAGATGTCCATTTATTATTCTGCTATGTCTGATAAATAACATTACAAACAACAACTAATTACAGTACTAAAGAAGCAGTAAGGCTGATGTAACAAATAGTCATCAACATTCATAACATACATGTCTGATGACAGTCTGCTGTAAATTGTATAAACTGTCATTTGAAGTTGAAATAATCACGGGATTACGTAGGATTTTCTTTTCTTCCGACTAATCTGTCAAGAGTTGCGTCTTCAGATGAAACAGTTTGTGTGTTATTCAAGTTTACTACGCAGACGAGACTTGAAGGAGGATGAAGGGGTGGGGGGGGTTACAATGAGAAAAGGAAAATTCAAACATTTCCATAGAAAAGTGGAATAAATAAGGGCCTTGCGATACAACAGGCTTGGATTTCCATACATTAAGCTTAGATATCCATACATTAAGCTTAGATATCCATACATTAAGCTTAGATATCCATACATTAAGCTTAGATTAACCATTGTGATATATGGAAAGCAGAGAGATAAACAAATATGACCTCTGCTCTGCAGGCTCACTCTAAAAGAGCACACACCTGTAAGAAAACCCAAAGAACAGAGGAGGAAAGGTTGAGAGGAAGAAGGCAGAAAGCCAGGGTAAGGAAAGGTTGAGAGAAAGAAGACAGGAAGCCAGGGTAAGGAAAGGTTGAGAGGAAGAAGACAGGAAGCCAGTGTAAGGAAGAGAAATTACTTAAAGCCAGTCAGGAACTGATTGATGCATGGCCTGGAGGTCAGTGTGTGTCCGTGTGTGTTGGCAGTTGGGCGGTCAGAGCTACCCGTTGCTGGTACAGCTGTTGCGTCACACGGAAGCATGGAGCCGGGCCGTTTCATCTGGTCACGGCAGACGCCTAAGCCTCCGCTTCCAACAAACAGCATTCCACACAGGACGCAAGTTGCACTAACGAGAGTCATTACACTGGAAGGACACCAAGGATCGGATGGGGGTGCAGAGGGGTCCAGGGGGTGGAGTGGAGAGGAGTGTGGAGACAGCTGCCGGGACTCTGTGCATGTGACCCCTGCACTCTGTGGACTTAACTTTGGTCAACCTCATCGATGGCAGAGGATACACAGCTATGACCAGCAAGTTTAAGACGTGAATCCATACACCAAACTATAGTTGTTGTTTACTGCACCCTCTCGCTCGATTTGGCTTAGAATGTGTTCATGATCTACATTAAGCCAATGTCGTTTTTTTCTTGTGAAATCCTTAGAGTCCTTACTAGTTTGAATTGTGAAAATGGACAGACAGATTTTTTCACAGTTCAAGTCAACTTCGAGTGAGAAAAAAGGAACAAAGAAACATATGAGCGTAGATGAAGGGAAGTTTTCTAAAAGCACTTGCACAAAACCACAGCAGCATTACCCTCTCTCCACCCCTCCTAAGCACACAGGGTTTCAGTTAGAGGCTAAGAGCCTGGTATCACCATAGCACCACATATTGGCAGCATACAACCCTGCCTGCAGGCATGAACACACACACACGCAACCATGCTCACACAAATGCTTTCACACACATACAAGACTGCTCGCGTGCACACGCACAGTACACACACAAGCTCCAGTGCTCTAGACCTCTTTGCAGCTCTCACCGAAGGAAATGGGCTGGGGAAGCACTTTGATGTGGCAACACTGAGGTCAGAGTGAACAGTCTGTGCAGCGCTGAATTCCATCCCCCAATACAGTTCCTTTTGCTCCGCTACTGGCTTCAGTTCAAAACAAAATAACAAATAAATCCAGTACATAGATATATGAATATGGATGAGTTGGGGAAATGGATAAATACCATGTTTAAGGCTGCAGTCACCGCATAGCCTCCCCCAAAAATTGCAGTCTGCGCCACATTTGAAGATTTCCCTCATCCGTTTAGTATAATTCTGTTCCTAGAACCAGGGGGAAAGGCGAAAGGTCTTTAACCAGCACATAAACTAATCTCAAATGTCATGTCTTATTAGACGCAAATGGGAGGAAACGTTTCGCTCACTCACCCAGCTGAGTCAATGAATTTGTCAAAATTGTATGATAATTCATTAAATTACTCCTTAGACATTTAAATTATGTGGGGTGGGTGGGGGTGAGGAGGGTTTGGTCCGACAGAGGAGCTGCAGTGCAGGAGGGGTGGGTGGGGGATAGGGGAATAATCCTGCTCTTGATATTACACTGCCTCCAGAGGCTTTTTATGAGCTCCATATCTCAGAGTGAGGGCTGCTAAAACTTCTCTCCCCCACTTACAACTCAGCAACCAGCCCAGCCCCTCTTTCTCTCTCTCTCTCTCTCTCTCACTCTCTCTCTCTCTCTCTCTCTCTCTCGCTGGCTCGCTCTCTCGACACATATACTCTCTAACACACACACACACTAAACACAAATTATTACATGTACAGATATCCACACAAAATAACCACATTCATGACAACCACAAACTAATTCCTAATTTTATACATATTTACACCCACTCACTCAAAATCACTACACACTACTCTCCCTCTCTCTCTCTAGTCCAACCTCTCCGTCCCTCCCTCTTTCTCCCTCTCTCTCTCTCTCTCTCTCTCTCTCTCTCTCTCTCTCTCTCTCTCACACACACATCACATTCTCCCCAGCTTTCCTGGGAGAAGGACAATAAAAAGCCCTCCGCTCTTCTCGACCCCTGACCCTTGATCCCTGGAGGTCTCCTGCTGCTTGCAGTGGAGGCGGGAGGGAAGTGGAGAGGTGGGTAGGGGGCCTGAGAAACACTTTTCGGTCAGAGCACTCTGGATCTCCATCATGGGTAAGCTCCCCCTCTAGTGTTCAGCCCTCTCCTCCTCTGCACTAAGACACAAGTCTATAAACTCTCACACTCTGAGGCAGCCTGTGAATAGGAACATACAGTCTTTACTGTGTCTATATACTCAACCTCTGGTAACTTTACACTCCTTCAAGAAAGCATGTATGCATAATGTCTGCATCAGCAAGGGGGGCACATATGTGTTTTTCTTTTTTGTTCTTTCCCTGTAAAACCATTCCAGATGAAGCATGTTTAGCTCTACGTGGCTAAAGGTTATTTTCTATTTAAAAAAATATTAATTTACAATGTTGTTGAGACAACGTTTATTTTTGTAAAGTACAACAATGACTAATGTTACATGAAACAAACCAAAAGTAAAGCTTAATTCAGAAAGAAATTCAGCAACTAGTTCAAAATTGCTTCAAAATCAACTTTTATGACACTGCAGTGTGCATTCAAGTAGACTAGGCCTATTGTATTTGTCTGTTGTGTGACGTTGTCCGGTCTGCTCCATCTCCCACACAGGGTTGGCTTAAACACAATTGCAGGGACCGCCTAGGTTCACTTAGCCTCGCCTGCGGGTATGCTAATTACCATCTCTCTGGTTCCAAATTAACCTGGGATTGTCTCTCCATCCAATGCTTACGGGAGATGGAGGCTGGGACTGTCTCTCCATCCAATGCTTACGGGAGATGGAGGCTGGGACTGTCTCTCCATCCAATGCTTACGTGAGATGGAGGCTGGGACTGTCTCTCCATCCAATGCTGACGGGAGATGGAGGCTGGGATGGAGGGAATAAAACAGAAACAAACCAGTAATCTTCTACTTTGTCTCCTTAAACGAGAGCCACTCAGGTTCTCATGTAGACAAGTCATTTTGCAGGAGCCACTGAAGCCCCACTGAGCCCAGGGAGAGCACACATCGCAGGTCGCTCATTTCAAAGATATTTTGCAATCAGTTACACAATGGAGGCCCTCATTTTGTGCTGCTACATCATAAAAGTGCTCCTTTTGTTACATTTCCATCCTTAAAAGGGTCTTAATCCTTCTCCTTTCAGCCCGATCTATGGCAAATTCCACAGGGACATCCCATTCGCTGCGAGGGTTGGAGTGACCCACTCAGAAACCAGCATGCGAGGCTTTGAGCCTTTCTTCTGCTGTCACTCTCCTGAGAACATTAAATCGTACTTTTCATCCCCCTCACCATAGGGGGAAGCCCCTTAATGATGACAGAGAAAGAGAAATTCCTCCACTCGGTCCTATGACACCATTCTGCTGTCAAGCAGGCGTCTCGGCGGACAGAGAATCAAACATGGCTTCCTGCAGGTGGAGTGACCATGAAGGTCACGGCACAGCCCATAGAGGAGAGAGGGAAGAGAGAGAGAGAGAGGGAGAGAGAGAGAGGGAGGAGGGAGGAAGACGTTCAGAGGACACATCACTTTCCCAGAGCAAATTAAGTCATCTGCTGAAAAAGAAAGGGGAAAGAATGATCACGTTTTATTCATTTATTTACTCAACCACTGGATTCTTATGCTTCGGAGCAAGACAATGTTTTCCCTCTCTGTTATCTAAGCAGCCCACTCCACATGGCATGTTCTTGTCTGTGGGTTTGCATCATGGGAGAGAGACACAGTAATTTGTGGCTGCTTCTTGCGTGGCACTGTTTTGTTTTGATTCCTATTTTCTGTCACGTTCTCAAGAACGTTTTTTTTTTTCCGGCCTCCCTTTGTGAGGAGCTCAGTGTGAAACCCCTGGCGCTCAGACCTCCAGTCAGCCGGGCCAGCCCTCTCTACGCTGGACTCCTCAATGAGAACATTGTACTGATATAAAACACATGTCAATCAAGGGCCAAATATTCACTGCACTCGCCATCCATACAGCGTGCGCGGTCTGTTCCTCCATTTTTAAAATGCTAGAACGAATTGATGAGTATTTACAGCATATGTGTGTGTGCGTGTGTGTGTGCGTGAGTGTGTGTCCCCCGAATGTTATATCTAGCACCCAGTGATAAATGTCTGGCAAATGCATACTACACACTGCCACGTCCCAAAGTCACCTGCATTAAATTGCATTGAGCACCAAAAACTTGACAACTATGAAATCAGAAAGTTGAAATATGTCAAATTTCAAAATGTGATTTTTTTTTTTTATATTCAAATCCTTTTTTAAAGTTAATAAACATATTTTCAGACCACCGAATTAGGGTCTCACTATATTTCGTAGAGAGCAATAACATATAACACTGACCATTGTACCAATGGCTGCCTTTCTGACACCCTGTTGAGTATCAGTATCTACAGCCCAATCTCTGTGTCAGTGCTAAGCTCTTCCTGCTGATTCTTTATGCAGGTCAACCTACTGAGGGACAAATGCTCTGAGATTTGGGCCAGGTGAACAAGTCACTGATAGTTTCTGTCCAGAGATGTACAAAGACCTGAGAACTACTCCACTCCACAATCCTTTTCCCACATGCCTTTCTCCCCTATAATAGCTTTTCTGCCTGTCTGGGCTTGACCGTAGCAAAAGTCATAGAAAAGTGTACATGTACTGCATGAGCATGTGTGTGTACGCATGTGCCTGCAATGTGAACCACTATGTATGAAAAACCACTGTACTTAGTAGTTTGAGGGCATGCAAATAAATGTGGCTAAAGTGACTAATCCCTTATTCAAAAAATGTAAATGCTCATTCAAAACACCCAGAGTGCACTGTCAGGAAGAGCCTCTATGAAACAATAACAAGAAGCAACACTGACACTAGAATTTGATTAAGGGCTAATGACCTATCAGTCACAGGGCTGGCGGCATGTACAGATGCCTGGTGCCTTTGAAGCCTCATCGCTCAGAGTCACTGGCTTGGCGGCCATGTCACCCGCCACACCCACTCACTTAGCACAGCACCGTGCCAGCGATGACTGCAACACACAGTGCATCTCAGAGTAGGGAGAGAAAGGGTGGCTTTTATTTATTTCAGAAAAGTGCAGGGAATGTATGTTGTGTCACCGTCTGCAAATAGGGTGGTAGAGTGTTTTTTTATTCACACTGCCATGCCGTTTTGGTCTAAAGCATATCTTAGCTTAGCACAACCTTTGCCTGCTACTAACCCCCTTATAGCATTTCTTAGCTTAACGCCACCTTTGCCTGCTACTAACCCCTTAAAGCATATCTTAGCTTAGCACCACCCTTGCCTGCTACTAACCCCCTTATAGCATATCTTAGCTTAGCACCACCCTTGCCTGCTACTAACTCCCTTATAACATATCTTAGCTTAGCGCCACCTTTGCCTGCTACAAACTCCCTTATAGCATATCTTAGCTTAGTGCCACCCTTGCCTGCTACTAACCCCCTTATAGCATATCTTAGCTTACGCCACCTTTGCCTGCTACTAACCCCCTTATAGCATATCTTAGCTTAGCGCCACCTTTGCCTGCTACTAACCCCCTTATAGCATATCTTAGCTTAGTGCCACCTTTGCCTGCTACTAACCCCCTTATAGCATATCTTAGCTTAGCGCCACCTTTGCCTGCTACAAACCCCCTTAAAGCATATCTTAGCTTAGCGCCACCTTTGCCTGCTACTAACTCCCTTATAGCATATCTTAGCTTAGCACCACCTTTGCATGCTACTAACTCCCTTATAGCATATCTTATCTTAGCACCACCTTTGCCTGCTACTAACCCCCTTATAGCATATCTTAGCGTAGCACCACCTTTGAATGCTACTAACTCCTTTACAGCATATCTTAGCTTAGTGCCACCTTTGCCTGCTACTAACTCCCTTACAGCATATTTTAGCTTGGTGCCACCTTTGCCTGCTACTAACGCCCTTACAGCATATCTTAGCTTGGTGCCACCTTTGCCTGCTACTAACCCCCTTAAAGCATATCTTAGCTTAGCGCCACCTTTGCCTGCTACTAACCCCCTTAAAGCATATCTTAGCTTAGCGCCACCTTTGCCTGCTACTAACCCCCTTAAAGCATATCTTATCTTAGCACCACCTTTGCCTGCTACTAACCCCCTTATAACATATCTTATCTTAGCACCACCTTTGCCTGCTACTAACCCCCTTATAGCATATCTTAGCTTAGCGCCACCTTTGCCTGCTACTAACCCCCTTATAGCATATCTTAGCGTAGCACCACCTTTGAATGCTACTAACTCCTTTACAGCATATCTTAGCTTAGTGCCACCTTTGCCTGCTACTAACTCCCTTACAGCATATTTTAGCTTGGTGCCACCTTTGCCTGCTACTAACGCCCTTACAGCATATCTTAGCTTGGTGCCACCTTTGCCTGCTACTAACTCCCTTACAGCATATCTTAGCTTAGCGCCACCTTTGCCTGCTACTAACTCGCTTACAGCATATCTTAGCTTGGTGCCACCTTTGCCTGCTACTAACTCCCTTACAGCATATCTAAGCTTAGCGCCATCTTTGCCTGCTACTAACTCCCTTACAGCATATCTAAGCTTAGCGCCATCTTTGCCTAATACAAACTCCCTTATAGCATATCTTAGCTTAGCGCCACCCTTGCCTGCTACTAACCCCCTTATAGCATAGCATATCTTAGCTTACGCCACCTTTGCCAGCTACTAACCCCCTTATAGCATATCTTAGCTTAGCGCCACCTTTGCCTGCTACTAACCCCCTTGTAGCATATCTTAGCTTAGCGCCACCCTTGCCTGCTACTAACCCCCTAATAGCATAGCATATCTTAGCTTACGCCACCTTTGCCAGCTATTAACCCCCTTATAGCATATCTTAGCTTAGCGCCACCTTTGCCTGCTACTAACTCCCTTATAGCATATCTTAGCTTAGCATCACCTTTGCCTGCTACTAACTCCCTTATAACATATCTTAGAGTAGCACCACCTTTGCCTGCTACTAACTCCCTTACAGAATATCTTATCTTGGTGCCACCTTTGCCTGTTACTTACTCCCTTACAGCATATCTTAGCTTGGTGCCACCTTTGCCTGCTACTAATTCCCTTACAGCATATCTTAGCTTAGCGCCACCTTTGCCTGCTACTAAACCCCTTATAACATATCTTAGCTTAGCACCACTTTTGCCTGCTACTAACTCCCTTACAGCATATCTTAGCTTGGTGCCACCTTTGCCTGCTACTAACTCCGTTACAGCATATCTTAGCTTGGTGCCACCTTAGCCTGCTACTAACTCCCTTACAGCATATCTAAGCTTAGCGCCATCTTTGCCTGCTACTAACTCCCTTACAGCATATCTAAGCTTAGCGCCATCTTTGCCTGCTACAAACTCCCTTATAGCATATCTTAGCTTAGCGCCACCCTTGCCTGCTACTAACCCCCTTATAGCATAGCATATCTTAGCTTACGCCACCTTTGCCAGCTACTAACCCCCTTATAGCATATCTTAGCTTAGCGCCACCTTTGCCTGCTACTAACTCCTTTACAGCATATCTTAGCTTAGTGCCACCTTTGCCTGCTACTAACTCCCTTACAGCATATTTTAGCTTGGTGCCACCTTTGCCTGCTACTAACGCCCTTACAGCAAATCTTAGCTTGGTGCCACCTTTGCCTGCTACTAACCCCCTTAAAGCATATCTTAGCTTAGCGCCACCTTTGCCTGCTACTAACCCCCTTAAAGCATATCTTAGCTTAGCGCCACCTTTGCCTGCTACTAACCCCCTTAAAGCATATCTTATCTTAGCACCACCTTTGCCTGCTACTAACCCCCTTATAGTATATCTTAGCTTAGCAACACCTTTGCCTGCTACTAACTCCCTTACAGCATATCTTAGCTTGGTGCCACCTTTGCCTGCTACTAACTCCGTTACAGCATATCTTAGCTTGGTGCCACCTTTGCCTGCTACTAACTCCCTTACAGCATATCTTAGCTTGGTGCCACCTTTGCCTGCTACTAACTCCCTTACAGCATATCTTAGCTTGGTGCCACCTTTGCCTGCTACCTTTGCCTGCTGCCATTTTCTGGCAGAGGATTCTGCGGCTTTCACCCGGACACGTGACACTCATGACAAATTGAGTGTGGAAGTGAAGGTGATGGGCTGTGAAAGCAGCCCCCACCCCCTCACACTACCTCCAAAACGAAGCCCCCCCCCCCAACCCACACACACACACACACACACACACACACACACACACACACACACACACACACACACACACACACACACACACACACACACACACTCAGACACACAAATTCCCTCCTGCCCTCCAAAAGACTGAGGTCGGGTTGTAAACAGTGTGGCAAGGGAGATGACCTGGGTGTAAAACAGACGCAAAGCAGAAAACAGGAAATGTAATTCTTCACTTTCCCCTAGACCCCGGTCTCTGACCCCTCATTGACTCGTCCAACAGCCTCATCCATTCAAACAGAATCAGCCCTTCAACCATCACATTCTCACCACTCCATTTCATATAGTTCCTTTTGACTCTTTTCTCTCTTTATTTTGAAAACACATCCAGCAAATGGATTTGTTCACATTTGGGTATATGTGAAACATAATGTAGTGTTAATGTGGAACAGATAGCTCTTTAACACATTGCCTATTTTATCCACCAACACTCCCCTCTAGCTAGTTTATTTTCCCACAATTTATTAAGCAATTAAAATCCTTACATTACGTACCTTTTACGGTGCAAAATCAAGTAAATTTAACCAGGGAGAAAGTATTATAGCGAATTGTATAGCAATTATCATAACATTACACTAATTCCCAGAGAAGTATTTAAATTATATGGTTGGTTGATTGCGTGATGAATTAAGGAGCCATTTTCGAGGAACACTGTGCAGAGCTCATCCTATTGAGATCAGAAAGGGCTTTTCACAGCACAGTCAGGGGCAGACACTGACAGACAGACAGACAGACAGACAGACAGACAGACAGACAGACAGACAGACCCACACACACACACACACACACACACACACACACACACACACACACACACACACACACACACACAGGCATCCTCATTGCACCAGTCATATTGTAAACCCTAGGCCCAATAAGACCCTCTATGTATCAGATACATTTGAGGCAGAAGGACAGATAAGAGCCTAAGAAAAACACTGTGGTACTTCACTATAGACCCGGATAACACTGAATATCCCTATGTGATTTAATACAGCATGATGGAAATCAAGAAAGGGTCCAAGTGTCATTAAAACACTAATTTGACCAATTCATTTTGTTCTGATCCAGCCCCACTCGGTTAGAAGGACGAAAACCGATGCAAAAACACTGGCATTGGCATTGAGGCATGATTCAACCGAAAGAGGAGTTTCTAGTGGAACACGGGCCATACTGCGGCTCAACTGAATGTGCTGTACTGCACGATCCTGAATTTACCTGGGCTGGCCACTAATGCTGCCATGTTTTCTCAAGTCTATTCAAAAGAGGAGCGTTGATCAAAAACCAGGTAGGAAATTGGGACAGATACCTCTTCGTTATTTCATTTCCCTCTGTTCTATGAAAGTGTTGGTGGAAAAAGGGCTCAAACGCCAGCCGCATCCAGCTGTTTGCTGTCTGGCAGAGAGTAGAAAGAAGGGAGCTCATTGTAGCTGTGAAACACTTCAATCTCCTGCTCTCTCTGCAGAACAGTCCAGCAGAGATTAAATGAATGCATGAAAATCCACGATGACTTCCTTCATGGGCTGGTGTGTTAACACACACTAAAGCACACAGGTACATGCACACACCACACACGCAACATACACAAATCAGAGAATGAAGCAAGAGAAGGATAGGAGGAACCACGTGACCATCATGGTCCTGTTCCCTGGTCATGCTCCTTGGCTACGTGCTCCGCTCTACAGAACCAGTACAGACCTTCCCCTTCATCCTGAGTGTGAACGTGAAGCATCGATTCAATTCAATTGATATTGTGCGGTACACCGGAGGACAACCATTGTGAGACGACGACGTCCAGAAAAGGCTAATCCTAAAATAAAAGGAATATTTAAAAAAATTGTAAAATGATTAACATCGCTGAGCACACCAGAAAAATCACCTGGAAATCACCTGGAAATGGCTGGAATGAAAGAGGGAAAAAAAATAAATTGTAAAAATTGTAATTATTGTTAGATTGCAGAGGCGGCTGGTACATTATGACTATAGCTATACACCAAGCTCCTAACTCCATTGTTCCTAAGACTGTGACTGTAATGAATAGTGAGCTGAAGGTTTTCATTATCAAAGTTGTATCAGGCAATTGACAAGGCTTTACAATTAAGCATGCTGTTCTTTAAGAGAGGAAGAGAAAGCTAGGCCATACAATGCACAGTGGGCCATATATTCACTGACACCCCCCATTGGCTATAGAGCAGAGCTCTAGCTTTGATCCCCAAATCAAAGTGTTTAGAGAGGAGCTCAAACCCTTTGATTGCTTAACCTAAGTACAGAAAAGTACTTTAAAAATAGCCATACATTGAATATGTGTCTTGAATAGTTATTGGAAGAAATACTTGGCTAAAAATGTATTTCCCAAATGATGTGATTGCATTGGGTTAGTGATGCATTGGGTTAATTGAAAAAGTACTCCTACTTTAACGTCAGAATAAAGCAAAGTATGATGAATACATAATTAAAACACACACAAAAATGTAAAGCTTTCTTTATCAACCCGTACACGCTCACAACATAAAACTGGACCCTGTTTACACCTATATTGCTCTGAGACAGTGAACAGCACAAAGCCATGGGACTGCATGTGTGCTGCGGACATTGTGCGAGTCATCAGTGAAGGGCTTTTTGTGCCATTGTAAGCTGTGACAGGCTGAATGAGAGGGAGTGTTTGGCGGTGCAAGGATGTGTGGGGCACACCTGCTGGGCTGGTCTGCCCAGCTCCACTCCTCTATTAATACGTGTAGCGCTGAGGGCTCTATTGTCATCAACGAGCTGTTGGTGGCTGCATGCTTGAAGTGTCACAAGTGTCAGTCTTTATTAGGTTCAGAATGATATTCGAGATGAAGAGAAGAGAGAGTGGGAAAAATAGGCCCTGCTCGGCTCGCGTCCCGTTGGAAAGTGATGGGTTGGGGGCTGCAAATTAGGAAAACTAGGTGTTTGTGTTTGTCACGCTTCTCTAATACCCGACATTGTGGCTGAATTGAGGCTCCATTTGTCAGCCATCACGGCCGATGGATGGACATAATTCCCCCTCCTGATTAAAATGTCTCCTAACTCAGGCAGGACTCAAGATGGATGGATTCATCTGGTGCTAGCTAACATTAGACACATATGAATACGACTAGACAGGGCATGGGGCTGTTCTGTAGTCCTGTGACAGGGCCAAGAAGGCATGCTGTAAGGATAGGATCTATTAGCCTCCCATTGTGTGAACATGACACTGTTTATTGAACCTGCTTACTTAGTGTCCAAAAACTGATAATGACAAAAACTGGTCTCTTTACAGTGTTTTGTTCTTCATCATTATAATAAGCATTCATATGTCCTGTGTGTGTGTGTGTGTGTGTGTATGTGTGTGCATGTGCATGTGTGTGTATGCATTTGTGTACGTCCATGTGCATGCGAGAAAGAGAGAAGAGAGCAGATTTGTTTAGGAACAAAAATACAGAGGTTTTAGAAGCGCATATCGATTGACATCCGTTTCAAATGTTCATTGACAAAGAAGAGAAGCAGGGGGCAGAAAATCCATAATTGCTCTCATCGCCATATGATTTTCTGCAGGCAATTTTGCAGGGAGCACAAAATGACCTTTGCCTATTTAATTCCTGCAACACAGAGATGATCACTGAGCCACATAATTACCTACTCATCGATACATGGATCTACAGGAGGGACGGCTTGTGAAGGGACAAAACAGATTACACACACACCTCATGGCCGTGGTGGCATATATTCCAATCTGGATCCAGAGTCTATCTGAAATACATGATGGGTAATAATGATATGAAGGTGATGGGTGATCACCCCCCTCCTCCCTGGCCTGTAGAGCTGGTTCCAGGGGCCCCATATGGTTCTCTCCGTCCGTGTCATTACCTAGCTGCTGCACAGAGAGAGAGAGAGAGAGAGAGAGAGAGAGAGAGAGAGAGAGAGAGAGAACGCGAGAGAGAGAGAGAGAGAGAAAGCGAGAGCTAGAGAGAGTGAGAGAAAGTGAGAGGAGAGATAGAGAGCGAGAGAGAGAGAGAAAGAGAGAGCGAGAGAGAGAGAGAGAGAGAGCAGGGCTGCCCAATACAACGCTACAATTGGAATTGGCCGGGGTCAACAGTGCCATAATTACTTTAAAATGTCAGCCTACAATAAAATACAACAGTTCATCTGGCAGAAAGCAAATTAGCTTTGACCATGGCGTAATTACCCTTTCCCGCAGATCCATTAGAACAGATCAAATCTCCAGGTTCACTGTTTGAGGAAAGGCCATCAGAGTACACTCTACCTGACAAGGATGCACATTTGCCATTTTGCAGGGTAATTAATTCTCCTTGTAATAGACATTTTTACATTTGACTCTGGAATGGAAATGTGTAATAACCTGCCAGTTTTATCTGGACCATCCAAGACTTGTCCGCTTCGCTATTCCTTTGCCTTTCTCTTTTTCTTTCCTTTCACATGACTTACATGTCGTTGGTTGTTTTCTAAGGTACCACATCTGACAGAGAAATTCCTGGCCTAACCGTTACGTAATATGTTGAAGAATTATAAGATGTGATACTGATCCGCAAATAATTTTTCATTGAGTGGCCATAGAAAACCATCCGGATTATCACTCAAGAAAAATCAACAAAACACCTTGACAATCAGGAGTCCTTTTAAGTGAATGAAAACACCAATCTGTCCGGGGTTCCCTAAGAAAAAACTGGCTTAATCATTAAATAGTGATAACTCTAAAACCCTAATCATGGGAGACTCCTTCAATTTGCACTCTGATAAAACCCAGCCGACGTCTATTAGACTCATCAAATGGACATGAGCCTGGACACAACAGGGGAGATAAAGTCATAATGGCCCTGAAGATATATCTCTCCATGCTCTTGCTTAGAAAAACCCAGATAGCCTGCAGTATTGTCCTGCCTCCATTTTGTATCTCCTTCCGGAGAGATGCATTAAGGCGGATCTTTGTATAAGGGCTAATTACATTCCCTCCACACTCCACTCAGTCGGAGTGCACAAAGGGAGTGAAATGAATAAGGTGTGGAAAAACCTGTAGCCTTTGTTCCCGTCATCTTCACAACTAATTAGAAATACTGCAATCTCCAATTAGCTAATACGCTTCTGGTGACCTCACACACAATGGGCAGCGGTTAAGTGTGGGGATGATTAACATTTCAAAAAGTCCATCTCTTACATCACTTTGTTTCACTCCGTCACTGTTTGAAAAGACATTCAAAAAAAGGAATCGTTCAGCAAAACACGGAGATCAGCAGGATCATGAAAACATAGCCAAGGTCAACTTTAGTGAAACATGGTTGTGGCATACTAGTCGGAACATATCCATATCGAAAAGATAACTAGTCATAATTAGTGTGAACTTGACTTGAAGGAAAGTTAGACCTCTTTACGGGAAACCAGGTCACCAGGAAAGATGGGGATCTTTTTTGAAAGATATGCTAACAGTTCTCCTATAAAATATCAATTGTAATAAGAATGGCTTTTTATTACAAAGTTTCCAATAATACTCGTTCCATGGAAATATAAGCCATATTAACTAGAGTAAATTACTGTTAACATACTGTTTTAGTGCAGGTGGGCTGGGCTGGGCTGGCATCTCCTTCCTCTGCTTGTTGCGACACATTACCATACCAAAACTACAGTATATATATGTGAATATGTATCTCCCACTACCAGTCTACCGTAAATGATACATTTTCATACTAGCGTCGTTGGGATTACACCCAATATGGGCGCGGTAAGGAGATTAAGACGTGACCTGCTTTTCTACAATACCTGGAAGCGACGCATGGAGCGCCAGTTACGCCACTAAATGGCCGTTACGATCGATTTACGTAAGCCCTGTGTGTTCAATAACACATAGGTACTGCTTTTATTATGGACGATTATTATTGTCAAATTCCAACCCTGTTGTTTGCTCATTTTTGGCGCTTTGGCGATTAACGTCAGAGGCACTGAGAGGCAGGGGGAGGTGTTGGCTCCGCAGCCAAACTCGCTGAATGGGGATTAGGTGCGCTAGCTATGTGGACTGCGTCCCAACCAACCAACCGAGAGTGAGTGTATCCCAGGTAGCCCATCTGCATCTCTGCTCAAGTGCATTGTAACCTTATCAAATTACCACTGGGCTGACTATCAGCACCGCTCCTCAGTTGGCAGCGGACGCCATGATTAGTCATATTGAATTATACATTCAGAGCATGTTCTCCCTCCCCAGCAACACCACACACACACACCCTTCTGTTTGTGTTTGGTAGCAGGGAGAGATGCTGATGTGCTTAAACAGGATTAGGGAGACGGTTCCACTGTCACACAGACCTCCGGATTGTAATTCACATGCCTTCCTGACAGCTTGACACAGATTTAAGTCACCTAACGTTTGCCTTGACATGAAATGCAGACCTGGGCACCAATGAGGTTATCGGGGGGGGGGGGGGTGCCATGCAGAGGTGGAAACGCTTCTACTCCTATTGGGAGCTGGTGGTTAGTGCGTGGGTATGCTGATGTACTGAGGGGACAGCGGAAGCCACGGGGTACAAAACACCCAAACGTCCTTAGCATGCCACCCGATACCCCACTCCTGCCACACATGTGACACCTATCTAACAGTCACAAGATTACAATCCTCTTCATTAATTTTATCTCTCCCGACATAAACTTTTAATATGCACACCGGCAGTATATGGGACTTCCAGGGCAGCTTAAATGACTGCAACCTGTAATTACTGTTCCAGCACTTGATTAGAATAATCTGATTGCAATTATTCAGTGATTTTAAATACAAGCCCGGAGCTACAGAACAATATTTCAAGGACAGTGATTGGGAACGAGGAACGTGTTTCTTTTTGGCTGTAAAATGATGTTTTAATCGGAGCCGATTGAGGAAGCCCTGCTAAGGAGCCTTTCGCCTCAATTAAGGCCCATTTATGCAGTGAGGAGGAAGAAGTTTGTGCTGCTACGTGGAGTTAATCACGATGCCGACACTTACTGAGCCATCACGGATCGCAGGGCTAACCCCCCCCCCCTAACGAGTAAACAGGCAGAAACACAGCAGCACAGAGGCATGCCCGACACACACACACGAATGGGCAGAGCTGTTGCCTCTCTCAGTTAATGGGGTGAAAAACTCCAAATAATCTCTCAAGCTTAAAAGGCCAAGACTATAGATAAGGTTTATTGTTGCCATAATCACTGTAGTGTGAAGAGACACAAGCTCTGAATCAAACTCCAAAAGACTTTATTTCACAACTGCCAGTCCCTATACCTGGCACACCAACGACCAAATATAAATTGTCAAAAAAGTATATATATCATTACTTTCACTTCACCAGTGACTCACTTTGAGAACTGTGTTAGGTTATTAATTTAAAAAAGGTGGTGCAACTGGGGAAAAGTTAGAAGCACCGGCACTGATTCCATGGTCAAAGTGAAGGACGAATCCGGTGACTAATTCTATTTTTCTAGGCCTCTCATTCAGAGGACTTTATTTCCTAATTATGATTCACCTGAGGATAGTCTTTGCGTCTCTGACTCGCAGGCTGACCCACTGTGGGTGATTAAAGACACAGTGCTGATTAGTAGCTCCTTCTAGAGACCCAACTGTAGTATTCATGTAGGCACACACACTTATATTACTTGTCCTCCAATGTGTGTGTGCGCAGCACGCATGTGTGTGCCCATGCCCGTGAGTGTGCAGACACAGATACACTACACAAAAGGGGCAAGTTTTCAAGAATCCCCTAATTGAACTGTTACATGCTCACTCTAGAATGAACAGAGTGGTTGATCACTATTCTTACGCTAAGTTCAAAGAGCTTGTGAAATGTGTTTTTTGTCAAACTACCTTTAATCAGGGATATTGTTGGATCATAGGCCATGGATGTAATGGAAATACTATGTGTGATAACTACCTTATTGGATGATAATGAGCCAATAACATCAATGGCTAATGACACTAGTCTAAGGCAGGGTTTCCCTAACTCAGTCCTGCCCCCTCTCCCCTCCCCAGGTGCACATTTTGATTTTTGCCCTAGCACTACACAGCTGATACAAATAACCAAAGATTGAGAAAGAGTTGGTTATTTGAATCAGATGTGTAGTCCTTCATAACAAACGTGCACCCAGGGAGCTACGGGCCTAGTTTGGGAAACCCTGGTCTAAAGCACTCCGCGCCGCACTGTGGCATATCGTACACTGATACAGCAGGGCAAATCAAACAGACGTCAGGTAGCCTCCTCTGTACACTGCATACTCGATACCTTCATTAGCCTGATGAAAGAAGGTGCTTGACTCCAAAGATGGCCGCCTTGTCCCATCTCGGGGGAATGGACTGAACCCTGCAGCTCAGTAAGAGAGTAAATAAGAGAAAGGATGAGGAGAACTGTGGCTCAAACTAAGGTGAAAGAGCGTCGGTACAGAATTCTAGGTAAAGGAAGTGTTGGGTAAAAAATGTCCGATATGTCGCGGGCCGTTTTAAACTACACACAAGCCACTATTATGGGGTTTTGATAACAAACAACATTGTTTAGCTACCTATGCATGTTACCTAGCTAGCTAGCAAGCTGATAACTTGACCACTGAATAGGCTATGCAGAAACGTGGATGGCACAGGAAGATTTGAAAAGGAATAGGCTACTCTTCAGAGATGCTTCAAAGGTAGGTTGCATATGCAAGAGATGGGTGTGTATGATTGTGTGTGTGTGTGTGAGAGAGAATGGGTGTGAGAGCGAGAGTAAGTGAGAGAGGGTGTGGGAGGGAGAGATTGTGAGTAGGCCTATGTGTGTAAAGTTATCTGAACAGTACAGATGGTTACAGTGTGTTCATAACATTGTTGGACAAGTTTAAAAGCTCTTTGTTATTTGTGTCCATAGAGGCAGTTATTTTTTCCTATAGTCACACTAATTTAGAATGCCTGAAGTTTTAAACAGTACTTGAAGCTGTGTGTCTGTGTGTGTGTGTGTGTGTGTGTGTGAGAGAGAGAGAGAGAGAGAGAGAGAGAGAGAAAGAGAGAGAGTGTGTCCAAAATGTGGCATGCTTACTACTTATTTAAACTGTGCACTAATCGTACTACATACTATTTAGCACGTACTGTTTAGTAAAAAGTATGCAGTATGCCACAGGTGTGTTCAAAACAACTGGGAATTCAGAAACAAAACTGATAAGTCGGAGCTCTAGGATGATGCCTGAGTTTCCGACTTGTGATTTTGAGTTGAATGAATGGTAAAAAATAAAAATCCTGGTCGGAGCAAGTTTTTTTCCTGAGTTCCCTGTTTTTGTAAAGGATCATCTGTAGCCCCACCTTTTGTGTTGTTGTTTTGGGATAACTTTAGCTAAGTAGCTAGCATTTGGAGCAACGTTTGAGTGCATTTAGAGCAAATTTGAGTGTTTACTGTACTGTAGGCTTACACATGTATCATTTGAAGAGTCACCTGGAGCTTGAAAGGAATGGGAGATGCAGTATAGGAATGCAAAGCTGAGGCAAAGGGCTCGTAATGAGTATGACTGGCTACTACTCAGTGTGTGGTGAGCTTTCTGACGCCCAGAGCTTCTGAGGCATCACCCAAGTGGGTGCCATACATTGTGAAAAAGAAGTCCAGTGGCTACACTCCCAGAGTAGCCCTCTACAAGATTGTCAATGCTTCCTATGATCAAGCCATGTACTAACCCTCTCCATCGTTGGAGGATGCATGCACGCAAAGACTTGGCCTCTATTGGTTGACCTCATAATAATATACAGTGCATTCGGAAGGTATTCAGACGCCAGCCTTATTATAAAATGGATTCAATTGTTGTTGTTTTTCTGCTCAGCAATCTACACACAATAACCCATAATGACAAAGTGAAAACAGTTTTTTTTTTTTTTGCAAATGGAGTTAAAAATATAAAGAGAAATACCCTATTTAAAATACCCCATAAGTATTCAGACCCTTTGCTATGGACTCGAAAGCTCAGGTGCATCCTGTTTCCATTGACCACACTTGATTGAAGTCCACCTGTGGTAAATGTAATTGATTGGATATGATTTGGAAAGACACAGCTGTCTATATAAGGTCCCACAGTTGACAATACATGCCTAGTTAAATAAAGGTTAAATAAAATAAATAAATAAAATAGAGCAAAAACCAAGCCATGAGGTCGAAGAATTTGTCCGTACAGAAGTTTGGAACCACTTAGACTCTTCCTAGAGCTGACCACCCAGCCAAACTGAGCAACCAGGGGAGAAGGGCCTTGGTCAGGGAGGTGACCAAGAACCCGATGGTCACTCTGACAGAGCTCCAGAGTTCCTCTGTGGAGATGGGAGAACCTTCCAGAAGGACAACTATTTCTGCAGCACACCACAAATAAGGCCTTTATGGTAGAGTGGCCAGACAGAAGCCACTCCTTAGTAAAAGGCACATGGCAGCCTGCTTGGAGTTTGCCAAAAGGCACCTAAAGTACTCTCAGACCATGAGAAACAAGATTCTCTGGTCTGATGAAACCAAGATTGAATTCTTTGGCCTGAATGCCAAGCGTTACGTCTGGAGGAAACCTGGCACCATCCCTACGGTGAAGCATGGTGGTGGCAGCATCATGCTGTGGGGATGTTTTTCAGCGGCAGGGACTGAAATCCCAGAGAAATCCTTGATGAAAACCTGCTCCAGAGTGCTCAGGACCTCAGACTGGGGTGAAGGTTCACCTTCCAACAGGACAATGACCCTAAGCACACAGCCAAGCACACAGCCAGAGCAGTCCGCTCCCCCGGTGCCCATTCCGGGCCCAGCCGTCTGCTCCGCTCCAGAGCCAGAGCAGTCCGCTCCACCGGTGCCCAGTCCGGGTCCAGCCGTCTGCTCCGCTCCAGTGCCAGAGCAGTCCGCTCCACCGGTGCCCATTCCAGGTCCAGCCGTCTGCTCCGCTCCAGTGCCAGAGCAGTCCGCTCTAACTAGGCTAACGTTAAATATAAAGATGATAGCTACAACAAAACGAACGAAAATACACAAAAGACAGATAAACAATACATGATACATAGAGCGGCAGTATGAAAAAGTATAGAAATACAAGAAGTCTGGAGTGCTAAAAAAGCTATAAAAAGACATTGCATAGTATGGGTGGTTGGCTGACTATGTACACTATACATTGGCGGATGGTGCATGGTTAACTATACTATACAGGTCGATGGCAGAGAAATACTTCAATAGCTAAAAATGCGTATGATATGAGTGAGGGTAACAATAGTTTACTTAATAGATATACTGGTTAAATTAACAGGTAAGTGAACATTTAGCATGGTGAAATTATCTGTACAGGTAAATATACAGTTACATTTACAGGTAAGTGAATATTTGCATGGTTACATTAACTTTACAGGTAAATGACAGGAAGAGATACTTAAATAGCTAAATGTGTGTATGATATAATTTGGGGTAATAATAGTAATTCCATTAAAATACAGTCCTTAGTGCTCAGGGTTTAATTACAGATAACTGCACGTATTGCACATTCGATATACTAAAAGCAATACAAAATAAAACATTTACTGACAGGATACTAAAATGCATTCCTGAGTGAATGACTACGTAAGTTAAATCCAAGAATTACTTGCAATATTGCATGTGATATGATATGATATAACAACTGTACATGAGTAAGTATATACAGACCTGAATGAATAAATAAGTCCTGAGTGAATGAGTGATTACGGACTAGAGTTACTCACGGATGGATGCACAATTGTTAAGCTAGGTCCTAACACCCCAACAGTTCCAGGTCTGTGTTGCGGACGGCACGGCACCCCGGTGAGGCATTAAATAGTCTAACAGCGTCATAACCATGGCATGCAGAGGGTGGGTGACGTTGTCCATAATGGCCAGCAGTTTGGCCAGGATCCGTCTCTCCTCTAGAGTGTCAAGGCTCATCCCCAAGACAGAGCTAGCCTTACTGATCAGCTTACTTACCCAAGAAGCATCACCAGCTTTTATGTTGGCTCCCCATCACACCACTGCAAAAACAATGGCACTGGCCACAAACTGGTAGTTTACTGCACACGTTGAAGGACCTGAGCCTCCTCAGAAAGTAGAGTCGGCACTGGCACTTTTTGTACAGGGCCCCGGTGTTACCAGCCCATTCCAGCCTGTTGTCCATATGGACTCCCAGAAACTTGTATGACCCAACCATTTCCACATCCATCCCCTGTATAGGGACTGCAGTCAGTTGTGCCTTGGTTCTCCTGAAGTCCACCACCATCTCCTTTGTTTTTCTGATGTTGAGCTGAAGGTGGTTCTGCTCACACCACAACACAAAGTCACTGATTGTGCTCCTGTACTCCTCCTCCTGCCCACCCCTGATGCACCCTACAATTGCGGAGTCATCCGAGAACTTCTGTAGGTGGCATGTTTCAGAGTTATATCTGAAGTCCGAGGCGTAGAGGGTGAACAGGAAGGGGGACAGGACCGTTCCCTGGGGGGCCCCTGTGTTGCTCACTGCCCGTTCTGACACACAGCTCTGTAGTCGCACAAATTGTGGCCTACCGGTCAGGTACTCCGTGACCCAGGAGACTAAGTGTACTTCCACTTTCATCCTCTTCATCTTCTCACCCAGTAGCAGGGGCTGAATGGTGTTGAAGGCACTGGAGAAGTCAAAAAACATAACCCTCACAGTGCAACCTGCGTTGTCCAGGTGAGAATAGGCCCTCTGCAGAAGGTAGATGATAGCATCATCCACCCCGATGTTGTGCTGGTATGCAAACTGCAGGGGGTCCAGTGATCTAGGGGTCTGAGGTGAGCGAGGACTAACCTTTCCACGGTCTTCATGATGTGGGATGTTAGTGGTACAGGTCTGAAGTCATTCAGGATAGTGGGGTGTGCCTTCTTGGGCACTGGGACGAGGCAGGATGTTTTCCACAGCACAGGGACCTTTTCTAGGCTCAGGCTAAGGGCGAAGGGACGCTGGAGTATTCCACACAGTTGGTCAGCACAGACCCTAAGCACCCTTGGGCTGATGCCATCAGGGCCCGCCGCTTTCCACTGATGTAGTCTCTCCAGCTCTCTCTTCACTTGGTTGGTGGTGAAAGCCAGCCCAGGTGGGGAGGTTGGGGGGAAGGGGGAAGTCCAGAGGGAGCAGGGTTGGAGGTGGGGTCGCTGATTGTCTCAGAGGTGTTGTGAGTAAAGTGGGGGTGGGACAGTTGTGAGGGTGTGTGGCCTGGGGAGCTGGAAGGGAGGTGGACAGGGCCAGTATCGAACCTGTTCAAAAATTCTTTCAGCTCATTGGCTCTGTCCTGGGTCCCCTCCGTCTGCCTCTGTTTGACTTTTTGAAGCCAGTGATATTTCTCATACCCTTCCACACCTCTCTCACCTGTCTCTGCCTCAGCTTGTCCTCCATCTTCACCTTATACCCTTATGTCGCTCAACAGCAAGTAACCATGTAGCTAACAATACTATTCGAACTGATACATTTTAATCTTAGCTACTAAAGCACGTAGCTAGCTAAAGGTGCAAATCTGTTTTCAGCGATGTATGATTAAATATTTGTGCTATTTTTAAGGAGAACAAAAACGACTTACATTTCAAGACCACCGCAGAATCTTCGCTCCAAGGTTTGTTCCAAGGTTTGTTTTGTTGTTTACCTGAAGAGATCTAGCTATCAAAACTCGCAGCCCCCCTCTTCCAATTCATTGTGGCTGTGAAATTCCCCAAAAATGTGACGCGAATTCTACTAAATTAAAAGCTGAATTTAGTATAACATCCTGGCATTTACAGCTTTCTCGATTTTAGAAAATGCACATATTATAAAAGATTCTATTTTCGCATACTGAGAATGCATCATGCGTGATTGCGTTGTTTCCCGCTATTGGTTCATTTCACTGGCGGATCCCCATATCTAATTTACAACTGATGATCAGCTGTTGTCAAAGCCGAAATGAGTATGACATCTGGGCATTTAAAGTACACCATTTTTTCAAAATGTCACATTTTTTTGCATGCTCAAATGGCCTACTACATAGGACGCAAGTATGTGTACTCGGTATGTGTGCCATGCTTAAGTGTTAAACTTCAAGAAAATTGCTAAGAGGGAGTAGGCCTACTAAAAAATGCCATTAAAACATTCTGATGTAGATAATTCTGTGTTTCAGTCCCTTCCAATCAAAGAATAGTATGCCTGTAACTCAATACACTGCTTTTTAAATGTACAAATATTTATTTAGGACCACATTAGAGCAAATTCAAACTTGTGATTAATCGCAATTAACCAATGTCATTAACTTGATTAATTATTTGAATTGTTTGACAGCCCTAATAAAAACATAAGGCAGATGGGCATTATAGATTGACAGTAAATTGTCTCGAAGAAAGTACAAAAATTATGATTATTTACAAGAAGAAAATTGTTCCTTGCCCGGCGTGACAAGGCAGCCATAAACCACTCAGCAGTGCTCTCCTATTCTCCATGATGACACATTGATATCTGAGCAGTGAAAGTCTAAACTGTGTCTAAACCTAGTGATTCAACCCTCAACACCTCCCTCCATCTGTCACTCAGAGAGGTGTGTATGCGTGTGTGCATGTGTGTGTGTGTGTGTGTGCAGCACTTATTTGTTTTGTATGCTTGTGAGAGCATGAGTGGGTGGCTGCAGCTTATGTTTATGTGTGTGTGTGTGTGTGTGAGTATGTGTGCGTGTGCGTGTGTGTGTGTGTCTGTGTGTGTATAATGTACTGTATGTGTGTGAGTGAGTGTGGGTGGCAGTGAGTGGGTTGAAGGGGGCTGAACTTTCCGGAACTGTCAGGTCTCAACAATGAGATAAGAGTAAACAAGCGTGATGAAGGCTAATCACATTAAGGTAAGGCACATACCATGTAGGCATGGCCCTTTTAATCCACACTGCTCCATAACCTGCTCATATTAACCTAATCCCAGAGAGAGAGGAGGACCGAGAGAGGCTTTTAAATTGAATTACACTATTATCATCATCTTTAGGCCAATTAGCCGGATGCACTGTATATACAGTACTGTAGCAGAATACTCAGCTATCCGACAGAGTGCTTCAGTTGCATTCATGTATTTGTTTCTGTATGATTTGGAGATAGTGAAAGGCTTTTTCATAGGATTTCATAGGCCCAAATACGAAGGCCAGTTTTGTCATTAAGTGCCTTCACGTTCAGCGATTTAAAATAGAGCAAATCATTTGTACAGATATTATGGTCAGTGGGTCATTTCCCGTGCCATAGTCTATTTAGAAAGATCGATGAAACATCAGATCTATATAAAGATCCCTATTAAATCTGTAACAATCTAACAATGGATATTCTTCAGGACAAAGTGAAGGGAATTGAGGCCAGATGGATCTCCTAGCTTGATCTTGTCCTTCTATCAGGAGTTGCTATCTCCCCCAGACTTTCTGAACTTAGCTAAGTAAACCAAGCCATAGATCAAAGGGTGGGAGAGAGAGAGAGAGAAAGAGAAAGAGAGAAGGGAGTTAAGGAAGAGGAAGCGGTGGGATGGTGGAGGAGATGTTAAGAAAGGACATACAGAGTGGGAGGGAAGAGAGAGAGAGAGAGAGAGAGAGAAGGTGGGAGGTAGAGGGAGGAAGGGTGGGTGGGAGAGTGAGGGAGAGAGAGAGGTCCTTGAAGTAGACCCTGGATGCTTGGACCAGCTGGACTCTGAGAGCTGCCTGCTGATACTGGCTGCCCTCCCAGTCCCTCCCTCCCTCCCTGCCTCCTCTCCTCCCTCTGCAATTCCAGTGAACATGCAGCTGGTCTCTCTTATAGCTCCAGCCCAGATTAGATGGTGAACTCTGACCATGGTTCCCCACTCCGAAGGCCTTGCAGCGAGGCGATCTCCCCTCCTCAGCCTCTCCTCACCCCATGGTTGGACACATGGTTAACATGGGCGTGACCTCTCCATTGCACAGCTGCTGAGTGACAACAGTCCCCTAGCTTCTGTCCCCAATTTACCATGGCTGAACACACTAACATGCAGGCATTTATCCAACACACCACTTTCTGCCACCAGGCAGGCTGGATCAAGAAACATATTTAAACACATGTAAACAAATGGTGAAGATGTTCTAGAGTCATCAAAGAGGTATTATTTTGCAGACAATAGGTTGAGGGATGTAGCCAATCAGGAAAATGTTTGTTCCTGGATATCCTATGGTAAATACATATGTGATATGTATTTATAGGTCTACAAGGCACTGCATTCACTGACAAATACTATGTTAGTGATGGGGAAAAATCTATGCAGTTACATATTGGGATTTTATTTTTCACAATATATCGTATCGTTTTGACAATATCGCAATATTATTTTTGCGCTAGTTGGTTGTAGCTGTGCCAAAACTCCAGTATTTTTCCTTCATAGCTTGTTCTCCATTTTCTTTTTAAATAGGGAGTCAAATCATTTTCTGCACCTTTTATTTACATGACTGATCTTGTCCCTTTGCAGCAGACATATGGAACATCGAATCGCAAAAAATCACAGTATCGAATTGCAATACATATACTGTAGAATCGTGAGAATTGCAATACGTATCGTAACGGCACCTATCGTGATAATATCGTATTGTGAGGTCCCTGGCAATTCACAGCCCTATGGATAAAAAAAATCTGTGTAGGGGACAAACATATGCACATTTTCGCATCATCTGAATCAGCCTTCTTGATCAGTGCTGTTTTAAAAATGACAATACAGGTTAACAGAAGGGACACAGATTGGATAAGAGTGTCCAGCTCCTAGCCATGAAGAGACCTACAGCGTCCATGTAACAGAGGCCGTGGGCGTATTCATTAGGAACCAAACCGGACGGTAGGGACCAACCTGTCCAATAGAGGCTCTATTTTGTCCAATTATTGTTTTATTATGTTTTGCAATGATGTGCACTAACAAAGACACCCCATGCGGAAGATTCCACTCACTGAGTCCACTCACTGGCTCTCTTAAGAGCACTACAACAGGCGGGTGTGATATGCAACCAGGCAGCAGAACTACAAGGCATTTCTATGTGGTACCTATCATACCTTTAGCAAATCGAACAAACTGACATGACAATAGAGCTAATTAATTGCTGCTGTCATCAATGGAGTTGTGCAAATGAGAATGTCTGGTTGAAGGCTGTCGTCATGCGGGATACACTCGCCCGGGGGCATGTTGTGCGGGCGTGTTTATGTCATCAGAAGAGAGGAGGTTCATTAGGGCTCTCATTAGAGACCTGTCTTTCACAGACGGGTGGCTGTCCACTGACAGGGAGTTATGTAAGGCTGCTGCTATTCACCTGGCACACTGGTGTCTTTCATTGGTGTATGGCTGTTAGCAGGTGCTTCAGTGATACAATATGTCTAAAGAGGAAGCATTTGGTTGATAAGCGTAAGTATATGACAGAAAACCTCTGAACTATCACTTGCTTTCAAAGAAACATTAATTGAAATGTCCTACAATATGTCATAATTTAATATATAATAATAATAATAATAATAATAATAATAATAATGTAGCAATTCAAGAGCAAAAAACAAGCAATATATAATGACACGTCAACCAATAGAGGCAAAGTTATTTGAAGATGGAGAGGGTCAGTTCATGGCTCGAGCGTATGGAGCTGGTCAGAGGATGGTAGATGATGGTGATGGAGTCTGCTGATGATTTTGTAAATGGCAAGTCTGGGAACCAGCCTGACTCTTATAGCCACTGGAGTGATGCCTCAGCAGTGTAACCCCAAATAGCTCACCACACAAAGTTCAGAATAGTAGCCAGTCATTCTCATTACGAGAACCCTCTGCCTCAGCACTGCTGTATTCTCCCATTCCTCTCACACTTCAGGCCACTCCTCAAATTATGTTCTCAAAAGATCAGGAATTGGTAGCCAGGTGAAACAAAAAAAGCTAGTACTGTGTCCAGATGCATCAAACAAAAACATTAGCCAGCTCAGCTAGCCAAACCAAAATGAGTGTATGCTAAATTACTAAACTGTAAAGTGTTAACCTGTAGTTCCATCTGCAAATTGCTTAAAAACACCAGATGCATGCAATGAAAGTCAATGTTATCAAAAACAAAAGGGCTGATAAACAAATCTAGGGCACCATGGCAACTATAGAACCTTATATTCATATGCATCTATGCTTTTATTTACATGTTTGTTTAACAAAGGAGAAGAGAAAGAAGAAAGGAAGAGAGAGATAGGTGAAAGGAGTCAGCATCAGTGAACGAAGAGTATCCTGCTTTGAAAAGGAGGAGATGAAAAAAGAGGAGAGAGAAGAAAACGGGGGCCTTGGAATCAAAGCCAGTCACATCAAGGGCCTGAACTTGGCCATTGAGTTCTTTGGAAGAGCTTCTTATCCACGCAGGGAGGAGAAAGAGGGCTGGTAAAAAATAAGTGAGAGATGGAGAGAGAGTGAGAAACTGAGAGAGAAAGAAAGAAAGTGGAGACGGGGTTTAGTGAGAGAGAAAGCGAGGGGAAAAAAAGAACCACCAAGGCAGTGGATCACAAAACTGGCCCTTTCTTTCTTTGTGGGCGGAGTTTTCAGCTACGATACTCAACTGACCTGTTTCCAAATAATCAACAGAAAAAAAGATTAACTCCCTTAACAAGAGGAGTTTTCACAGTCTAGCACACAAAGAGAGGGATCGGGTAAAAGATGAGAGGGTTGGCCGCATTGTGCTGGCCCACTTAAATCTTATTTCCAATTCACTAAATGTGTTATTTGACTTGGCAAGTGAGCTGGTATGTCTAGTAGAGCAACGGGGAGTCTGGTCTGACCGATGCCAAGTTTGCAGCAGCCCCACTGAACAGCTTCAGCCTTGGCTAGTGACCTTACGCTAAGTGGGTGGTTCGGCCCGCTGGATGAAAAAATTAAGACAAATTGTGAATAGTATTAACCTCCGCTTCAAGTTCAGGCCTTGATTTCAAATCTCCTTCTGTGCATTTCTCCAACATTCAGGGTGAAATAAAAAGTAGGGAGCGAGAAAGAGAAAGAGAACCATTTCGTAGATGGTGAGAAAAATTAAAAGTGATGGGTAAAAACAGAGAGAGCGGGTATGTAGGTCCATGCTACAGTAGTTAGTGCTGGCAGTTAGGCAGCTTTTTGTCAGCATAATGTGACTAGCAGGAATGGAAAATATCGCTCTGTGAATGGTGGAAAATGAACACCATGAGAACAAGCCCGTAGTATGCTGTGAAATCAAAAGGAATGCAACGTTATTATGGATGTGGATAAATCGAATAAAACGTCTCAGTGACTGACCTAAAACAGCAAACCAATTATTCCACTTTTCTGAAAAAATAAATCTGTGCTTATTAGGGGAACTTATCAATTCACATGACGCCCAGAACGCAAGAGCAACAGTACATTCCATCAAACTTTTAATGGCTGGGTCAAAAACTAGAAACAAGGAAATAAACTATGTGCTAAATATAAGTTGTACAACGGGGTCCGAAAATATTGACATCCTTAAAAAGATTACCCTTGATAAAGAATACAAATAACTAACTATATTGTATGCTACATTTTTGGGGGAAATTGTATTATTTTATACTAATACAATTCCTTAGAGAAAGAGATTTTGTTTAACAAGTAATATTTATTTTCTCTTAAAAAGATAGAGACCAACATTATTGGCACCCCAGTTTCCAGATCCATATGATATCCTTTGTCAGCACTTATGGACTGCACTCATCGATTCAAACAACATATTTCATTGGGTTTCAAATCCGAAAACTGATAATGGCCATTGCAAAATGTTGATTGTGTGGTCAATTAACCATTTGTTTGTGGATTTTGATGTGTGTTTGGGGTTATTGTCTTGCTGGAAGATCCACTTGCGGCCAAGTGTCACTCTCCTGGCAGAGGCACCAGGTTTCTGGCTAAAATGTGGCTTTGTACTGGGTAAAGTCCAAGATGCTGTGGATCTTAACAGGACCAGTGGAAGCAGAATAGGCCCATAACATCAAAGATCCACAACCAGTAGGTATGGGGTTCTTTTCTGCTTATTCATCATTATTTTGACACCAAACCAACCACCAGTGATAAGGCATGTAAGTCACTCTCGATAAGAGCGTCTGCTCAGTTACTAAAATGTAAACGATCCTGTCCGGGTGTCATTCAGGGCTAAAACCTGGTCTAAGGTCTACATGTAAAAGTCTGATCTTCACACTAATCTCCAGTTTAGATGACTTAAACCAAATCTAAGCCAAATGGCCAAATGATGCATAAGCAGAAAATAACCAATAATAATGTCACGACGAGTGGCAGACCAAGACGCAGCGCAGTGGTAGTTCGACATGTATTTTATTAATGCGAACTTAAACACGGAAAACAACAACGAGAAAGACATGACCGTAACTCACGGTCGGCTCACAGGCACTAACACAAAAACAATGATCCACAAGACACAGGTGAAACACTTGAACTTAAATATGGCACCCAATTAGAGACAATGCAAAGCAGTTGACTCTAATTGGGGACCAACACAAAACCAACATAGAAAACCCCTGTCAGGCCTCCTTATGGTCAGAGCCTGACAAATAATTTCAGACCCCACTGTGTGTATATATAATATATATATACAGTATATACAGTATATATATATATATATATACACTTCACTGCGGTCCGACTCATCCCAAACCACCTCAATTGGGTTCAGGTCAGGTGATTGTGGAGGGCAGGTCATTCAATGCAGCACTCTATCACTCTCCTTCTTGGTCAAATAGCCCTTACACAGCCTGGAGGTGAGTTGGGTCATTGTCTTGTTGAAAAGTAAGTGATAGTCCCACTGAGCGCAAACCAGATGTGATGGCATATCGCTGCAGAATGCTGTAGTAGTAATGCTGGTTAAGTGTGCCTTGGATTCTAAATAAATCTCTGACAGTGTCAGCAGCAAAGCATCCCCACACCATCATACCTCCTCCAAGCTTCTTGGTAGGAACCACACATGCAGAGATCATCTGTTCACCTACTCTGCATCTCACAAAGACACGGCAGTTGGAACTAAAAATCTCAAATTTGGACTCATCAGACCAAAGGACAGATTTCCACCTGTCTAATTTCCAATGCTCATGATTCTTGGCCCAAGCAAGTCTCTTATTCTTATTGGTGTCCTTTAGTAGTGGTTTCTTTGCAGCAATTCAACTATGGAGGCCTGATTCACGTAGTCTCCTCTGAACAGTTGATGTTGAGATGTGTCTCTTACTTGAACTCTGTGAAGCATATATTTGGGCTGCAATTTCTGAGTCTGGTAACTCTAATGAACTTATCCTCTTCAGCAGAGGTAACTCTGGGTCTTCCGTTCCTGTGGCGGTCCTCATGAGAGCCAGTTCCATCATAGCGCTTGATGGTTTTTGCGACTGCACTTGAAAAAAAAATCAAAGTTCTTTACATTTTCAGGATTGACTGACCTTCATGTCTTAAAGTAATGATGGACTGTCCTTTTTCATTTGTTATTTGAGCTGTTCTTGCCATAGTATGGACTTGGTCTTTTACCAAATAGGGCTATTTTCTGTATACCCCACCTACCTTGTCACAACACAACTGATTGGCTCAAATGCATCAAGAAGGATAGAAATCACACAAATGAAATAGAAATGCATTCCAGGTGACTACCTCATGAAGCTGGTTGAGAGAATGCCAATAGTATAGTGTGCAAAGCTGTCATGAAGGCAAAGGGTGGCTACTTTGAATAATATAACATATAAAATATATTTTGATTTGTTTAACACTTTTATGGTTACTACATCATTCCATATGTGTTATTTCATAGTGTTGATGTCTTCACTATTAAAATACAATGTAGAAAATAATAAAAATAAAGAAAAACCCTTGAATGAGTAGTTGTGTCCAAACCTTTGACTGGTACTGTATATATTTGGGACAGGTTCCAATCCTCTAAAACATGAATCACTAGTCTATACCCTACATGTATGGCCTTTATGGTCCCCTATAAAGCACCATTTCACCTGAGCCCTAGGATAAATGGAAGAGAAGCATACATTATCTACATTACAGAGAATGGCATTGCATCTACAGAATAGCCAATGTTACTCTTTTACAACGTAAAACATGAGACAAATAAACTCTCCTTACAGTAGCATCCCGATACTCCTCCCTCATTCCCTCGTCTTCATTCCACACAGCTCGATTTGTAAGCAGGAAAGGGAAGCGTCTAATGGCACTGTCCTGTCCTCCATGTGAGAGAGCTCCAGACCCATGGGAGGTTCTTCCCACGGCAGGCCCAGGGCAGGCAGGCCGAGCTAGGCCACATGACGTCAGCACCATCCAACGCAGACAAGCAGCTCCAGCTCCAACTCCGAACAGCACTCAAGTGCCTCTTATTATCTTAAACTCAAAGGAATTTGAGAAATGAGACATACTGAATCCCCCCCCCCCCCACAAGCCCCACAGTGGGAAAAACGACAGAATGAGAGAAAGGAGGGCAGGAAGAGGAGGCTGAGGAATTGCGCCAAGGTCTGAAGGAAGAGTAACACCATTCTTAGAGTAATGGTGTGCCTGGCAGTGTGTTAAGGGTTAGGGATTGTAGTGCTGCTCGTCTTTCCTGTAGTCTTGGCAGCACCTGGGTCTGTGTGGTTGGAAGAGCGATTGTTTTACAAGGTACATCAGTCCTCTGGGAGCTGCCATTTCCTCTTTCCCACTGTTACATTAATACAACTTTCCTATTCTTCTCTCATACAGGTTATCTTTGATCGGTAATATGTTACTCAGTGCACAGAATAAACAGACCCATAATTTGCAGCAGAAATCATTGCTTCCTGGAATTATATTTACTGATATCAAACTCTAAGAGGGAATCATAATCAAGGCATCAGAAGATGTATGCCATCCTTCAGTAAGGTGGGATTTTCACCCATCTCCCCCTCTTTTGGATGTGAATATTTTGGAATGTAAAGGATCCCCTTTGGACTGTGCCCCAGATTGACTACCCAAGTTTCAATAAACATGGACATTTAAATAATCGTCTTCCCGGTGGGGCCTCATACATGAGAAAGGGGACAAGTCATGAGAACCATGCAGTGTTGATCCAGCCAATAAGCTGACCAATTGGGTTCATTTCTCAAAGAATACTTTCATTCAAACGCTCTGAGATCCTCATGTGTGATGGAAATCCTTCTAACAACACTATCTCATCCACATCTTATTTCACTCTGCGGTTCTTGGCTCAGGCGATCTCCCAAAACCCAAACAGTGTTATTACAGGTCTTTTGTGGCCAATAACAGGACATTAGTCAAAACAAATATGTCAAACTGGTAAGAGAGAGATAGAGAGAAGGAGCCTGGCTGAGGTTAGAGTGACTTACAGGAAAAATTAGTGACATTGAGTGGCCTTAGTTGCCTGCAACCAAGCAAATGCAGTCAAAAGGGAAAGAATATCTCTAGTGATTAGTGAAAAGGCACTGAAACCCATAAATACAACCCAGCTGACATATCTACAGCAGAGTATGCAGTGAAACCTAACGCTCATATCAGATCTGAATGCAGCAGCGCAGCAGCGATGATAATAACTGAATATTCATTTCAGCGCTAGCGGAAGACAAACATTTTTGTCGTTAATGACGTCTCCCGGGAGGAAGTTCATTACACAAGGCTGTTATGCAACACACCCTGTCACTTTGACAGGTCAAAGAAGGTTCACACTTTTCACACGAGCACACATGTGCCTTGTGTTAGTTAGTGAGCTAGGCCTTGTGGGTTGCATCATTTTTTGGGGGGTCAACAAAAAGGGGAAGTTTACCACAGTGGGTGTCCTACTTAGGCTTGTACAGGGACATATGGAGTGTATATATGCATGCAAGCCCTGTTTTAGTTTGAGAACAGTGTTTATGAGCCTGTTACACCATGTTAGTATTAATGTTACTTGCTGGATGCCATTTTGACTGCTGTTTCCCCCTCTTTTTTACCATCACATCCCTGGTCTTGGCTTACTAGTACAGTGGCCTACGTATTGTGACTTTAAATAATTTTCACAGACGGACACGTCAACAGAATGTGTAATTCATGTAATTGACACAAACTACAAAACAAAATATTGACTACATACAGTAATTATGGAGCTATTCGGAATATACAGTCGTATGCAAAAGTTTGGGCACCTCTCTGAGGCTGCATAATAATTTACTCTGTCGTCACAGAAAATGATCACAGTGGCATGCCATTCATTTTCTAATAAAAGCTGAGTACTGGGGTATTGTCCAGACAAAGATTTTTAGTGTAGCAATATTAAGTTGTAATTAAAATTAAATCAGATGTGAAAAATAGGCTATGCAAAAATTTGGGCACCCTTGTCATTCTGCTTTGAATACCTGTAACTACTTAGCACTGATTAATTGGAACACACAATTGGTTTGGTGAGCTCATTAAGCCTTGAACTTCATAGACAAGTGCATCCAATCATGAGAAAAGGTATTTAAGGTGGCCAATTTCAACTCCTCTGAAGAGTGGCAACATGGGGGCCTCAAAACAACTCTCAAATTACCTGAAAACAAAGCTTGTTCAACAGTATGGTTTATGGGAAGGCTACAAAAAGCTATCGCAGAGATGTAAGCTGTTAGTGTCCACTGTGAGGAACATAGTGAGGAAATGGAAGACCACAGGCACAGTTCTTGTTAAGGCCAGAAGTGACAGGCCAAGTAAAATATCGGAGAGGCAAAGGCGAAGGATGGTGAGAACGGTCAAAAACAGCCCACAGACCACCTCCAAAGACCTACAACATCATCTTTGGAATGGTCCAAAATACCTTCATCCAGAATCCAGACACTCATTAGAGGCTATAGGAAGCGTCTAGAGGCTGTTATTTTAGCAAAAGGAGGCTTTACTAAATATTGATGTGATAGTTCTGTTGGGGTGCCCAAATTTATGCACCTGTCTAATTTAGTTTTGATGCATATTGCACATTTTATGTTAATCCAATAAACCTAATTTCACTACTGAAATATTACTGTGTCCATCAGTTATTTGATAGATCAAAATTAAATTGCTGATCCAAACACCCACTTATTTATAAATGGAAATCATGGAAATTGTCAGGGGTGCCCAAACTTTTGCATGCGACTGTAATGTGTATTCATGTGGTTTGGTCATCATCATGGGATGTCTGCCACTTCCTCCAGAAAGATCTGTGTCTATCAGGCCCTGGACTGTTAGTATTATTGTGTAAGTGTGTGTTTGTGTGTGTGTGTGGGTGTGTGTGCATGCATGTGTGTTTGTGTGTGTGTGCGCGTGTGTGTATTTGTAGCATATGAATCCAGTCTTTGGAATGGGATTTGTCATGTCCTCTCATACAGTAAAGACAATAGAATGTGAGTCAGGCACAGGTTTTCCTGATGGGATGTGTCTATACAGTGTGTGTGTGTTTCTGTGTGTGTGTGTGTGTGTGTGTGTGTGTGTGTGTGTGTGTGTGTGTGTGTGTGTGTGTGTGTGTGTGTGTGTGTGTGTGTGTGTGTGTGTGTATGAGAGACAAGGTGCTGTACTGTAGTTACACACTCCACAGTACTGTAACACACCTGAATGATGGATGCAGCCTAAGCCTGCATGTTTGTGTTGATGGGAGTCATTGCACAGGAGCAAACAAAAGATGGAATACTGTGACACTCTCCATTACGAAGCCTTACAGGCACTGTAACC
Organism: Thymallus thymallus; assembly: GCA_023634145.1. NCBI lineage: Eukaryota > Metazoa > Chordata > Actinopteri > Salmoniformes > Salmonidae > Thymallus > Thymallus thymallus. The sequence goes on along the minus strand of CM042402.1, from coordinate 27,971,508 downwards.
AAGACACGAAAACACGTGCACTCGCATTTGTGCACACACACACACACACACACACACACACACACACACACACACACACACACACCCTAAACCCACCACACTGCCTGCAGATCTACCTGCCAGCTGCTGCCAGTCAGAAGGAAAGATGGGCTTTGTTGGTTTTGTGAAGCCCACCGACAAGGTCCCCCTGGAGACTGCAGGTCCTCGGCAGCGTAGCTCCAGCCTTATCCACTTCGCCGCACAGGCAATCTGTTTTCTATATTACCAGCCTGTATCACTGTACTATGCACTATAGAACAGCAATTGAGCAGGAAATGAAGTTAGAGGATCGGTATTTGGCAGAGGAGAACGGGCTGGTGGTCTTCCCCGCATACAAGGATCATTAAATATCACAGAAGTTTCTTGATACATTTCCGTCTCTCCTCAAACCTTCTCCCCTCCTCTCATTTTTCTCTATTGAGTGCGCATGGGAAACAAAACATCCTAATGGGTATTTGAACAGCTTGAAATGTGTCGGCCTGGGAATCGCTTCTCGGTGACAGTGAGTTCTGGCGGAGACTTTCAACATTTCATAGAGGCCAAAAATATGGAACGTCTTTCTCTCAATCCCTCTCCCCTGCCTCTGTCTCATTCTTTCCCCTCCTCTCTGTCATCCCCTCCTCTCTGTTTCCCGCTACTACTACTCTCTCTCTCTCTACACACAGACAGAGAGGACAGTCTCTTAGGCTAAGCCTCTTTGGATTAACAGATGTGCAAGATCCATTTTTTCCTCTCCGTCTCTCCTCCTCTTCCTTCCTCCTTTCTCCCACTCCCTTTCTTACATTCCCCCCCCCTCACTCTCACCCACTTCCCTGGTTCTAGTGTATACAACATGATTTTGGAGGGGAGTGTTGATTCCCCATCTGGTCTTGGCTGACTAAGTGACAGTATGCGGGCTTGAGGAAGTGTTAGGCGGTGTGTGTGTGTGTGTGTGTGGCAGAACACCACTCATCCTCCACTTAATCATTCCGTTAACAGCTTCATGACACACACACACACACACACACACGTGTGGCTGTATTCTAGCCCTTATGGCTGACAGAGAGGATAATCCCTGTCTGCTCCACATGGTCCATGAACAGTTAATATACAAATAAGTATATTAGCCAACTGTCACAGCAACCCATCCTTACCTTAGGCTAACTTAGGCTACATCCTTACTGTGTGTTTGTACCATAGACTAGTACAGTGTATCAACCAGTCAGTGTCTGTATTGGTGGTCTTTGTGATCAGAAAAGACATGGAACTGTAGAATTCAAGAGTTTCATCTCGGTAATTTCTCATGTTAATGATGTTAATTAATTTATTATCTTGTACTTCCACTTGCATAGATAGCTGGAGATGTGTAATTGGTACAGTAGAATGGATAATGGAATGTTTTACAACGGCGGTACAATTTGCATTGGGGTGGTGACTGACATACATACGTCTTCCCCTTTCTACAGTACACACAATGTCTGAGTTTGCAAAAGCCTGAAATAAATGTATTTCTCCAACACAAATGTCCTCTATATTTTCAAAAAAGTTAATTTTTGTTTCCTTTATTAACTACTTAATCATAAACCTAATTATCAAACTAATAATTAACTTCGTTTTCAAATTAATTTTTGTGTGGACGGTGTCTAATTGGAGGGAATAGGTAGCCAAATGCCCTAGATCTAAACTGATTAATGAAAGTATTCATAGAAGACATTCAGAGTTCATTGATATCGTCGTTTCTCCTCACACTTTTGGGACAATCCTTCTGCACCAGTAGCAGAGTGCCCAGCAATAACAAAGTTGTCAAAAATATATTTTTCTCTGAAATACAACACTGAAGAGAACAATCAGTAAAACCAAATCTACACCTGGACAGATCATCAAAATGATTCAGCTGAAGTAAAATGGAAAATAAGCTAAGTAACTTTGTATCTGTCTCTACAAACACCTGATCTCAGCACAGTGAAAGCTTTGGTTCAGCCTCCAACAGGTGCTGAGTGACAATGTCCATTTAGGTGATCTGTGATAACAAGGTGTTAGACAAGGCCAGGCCTGTAGGACCACAAAGAGAGGCCATGGCCACTATCAGAGGTGAATCAGCTCTGGTGTTGATAGCTAAATTAACCAATGAAGCTAGATAAGCCAGCGCAATTCCCTTCTGCCTGCAAGGCTTACATGGGTCCAGCACAAGACGGATGAAAACACAAGACTGAATGAATGAATGAATGACTGACTGAATGAATCAATCAATCAATCACTCAATTAAGCTATATAATAATATGTAGCGAATCCAGACCAATGTTTTTTTCAGTTACAGTATGCTCATTACTCAACATACAAAGCCAAGTCCTGCAATTCCCTTAATAGTTACACAAAGACATACATACACACACACACACACAAACACACACACACACACACACACACACACACACACACACACATACGCACGCACACAAACACACAAACACACACCCGAGACCTGTGCGACAGGCAGGAGGCGGAGATAAGGAGCCAAACAGGGATAAATCCCTCCTGAAGCAGGCTTGATGGACAGACATGCCACCATTAACAATGCTGCTGCTTGTGAGAGCAGGCGCTGATGGGAAGATACCCTGGCATTTGTCGTGTAAAGAAGTGGCCCCTAAAGATTTCACATTTCCAATTTCTTTGAATTATCTGCCATCTCCTGCCTGTCAGTCAGCCTGACAATCTGAGATTCGGGCTCGCCACGGAGTGGGCAGGTTATTGACAAAGCAATCCAAGGTGATATAGCGTGCCCCAATAAAACATTAGCCAAACAACACAAGGCGCTCTCGCTACCTGAAACCAGAATGGATGCCTTTTCTCTCCCTCTCTCTCCTTTCTCTCTCCCTCCCTTTCCCTTTCCTGATTTCTCTTCTTCTTTCGCTCTCTCTCCCTCTTCTCTCTACATCCATCCATCCATTTCTCGCTCTCTCACTCATTCTCTCTTGCTCTAACCCCCCCCCCCCCCCCCCCCCCACCCCACGCTTGTTCTCTCTCAGCTATACTGTCCAACATGGAGGGATACTATTTTCTTATTTTCTCTCTGTGAGTTTCATCTCCATCGCTGACATGTACGGCGGGTCCCAAGCCTTGTCGTAAATCTGCAACAGATAGCATTACTGTGGATTACCTCCACTTGAGTCCAAACGCTGGGATCTATCTGTTCTGTACTGGCTCCCCTGAATTAATGTCCAACCCAACCACTGATGAAAGTCAAGCCTGCGCTAGGCACGAAACCGAATGGTTATCAGATAACCGCTTGATTCACTCGTTGCTTCAGACGGCCATGATAGAAACATCAGAACATCCCCTATTACAGTCTGAACACTACATAAATTATTAAGCGCAGACAGATTACGCTGCGAGGCTGGAAGTCTAGAGGCAGGCTACAGATGCTGTGGAGCAGAAGAACAACACATCAAACAAGGTGTGGGGGTGTGGGGGCTGCTGTATTTGTGGATGGCCTAGTCAAGTTGTGTAGGGAGGAAGTGGTTAGGGGCACAGGGTTGGCGCGCCGGGGTTGCAGGTGGGGGTGAAGGGGCATGGTGTGGAGCTTGTCTGACATGTGGCCTGGCGGGCGGGCGGTTGGGTTAGACCCAGCTCTGTGGCTGGCAGCTCTGGCCATGGCTCAGCTCGGCTCTCCCTAGATTGACAGGCCCAGACATTAAGGCAGGCGTTTTAATTAACTCTGCCACTCTTCCACCTGCTGCCCTCAATATGCTCCTGGCCAGGCGAGCTGTCTCTCACACTGCTCTCTCTCTCAATCTCTCTCTCTTTCTCTCTCTTTCTCTCTCTTCTCTTTCTCTCCGTCTCTTTCCCTATCCTCTTTTTCGGTCCTCCTGGTGTATCCGCATTTGGACCCTAATAATTGCCTCATCCCTGAAGTGAGGGCGATTCCATCAGCTCGCCGGACAGAATTAGACAGTTTCTTTTTTTGAAGTGGAGGGAATTAATTTCTACATGTGTCCTGCTCCACTGGCCCTTCGACTGTATCTCTCTCCCCCCACCCCCCTCACGTCTCACTTCTATCTGTCTGTTAATTCTGCGCTGCCTGGCACTCATCAGGCTATTCATTAAGACCTGATTGGCCCTGGATATTTCTGTTCCCTCATGACCAACTGAGCCGGAGATCAAACTGAAGACATTATTTAGAGATGGAAACACAGCAGGTGTGTGTGTGTGTGTCGTCTGTGTATGTGTGTGCACACAGTCATTTAAGTATCCCATTTAGTGCTCTGACTCCTATGGTTTAATCATTTGAATCATAAATTGAGTATACATTCTAACGGAATAGTGCAACAAATGATACACTTTTAGTGCTCTACTTAAATAGCATTACACTTTTAATAGGGTTGATAACAGATGGCGTTAGTAACACATGAAAATGACTCTACAAAGTGTTGTATTAAACGGATTGATGTCTTTAGTACAGAATTGAAGCCAGGTCTACCAGATACAGCTAAAGCTAACAAATGGCCCTGTCTCACACTCTAGCTCCATTCCACTGTGAGGCCTGCGACTGGGTTCATACATCAGGCCGGCAGACGGGGAGCATTCATCAGTTCTGTGAGGAGAAGTGACTTTGAAGTTCTCCACCGTGATGTGAAAGACTGGCCGTGGCCTCAACCCCTGTGTTTATGCAGCCGCACTAGGGCTGGGAGAGCTCTTAAAGAATGATGCTGATATATGACCGGTCCTGCTAAAAGCACATGCAGCCCGTGCGCCTGCACACACAAACACACACGCCTGCAGCAGGACCAGAGTACTTCCTCACCACCAACCATTTGTAAACCATTTGTGTTTCAAGAGCCGCGTGACATGACAGTGGGTAGTGGTAATGGTGATGCCTCAGAGAGTGAGGTAGTAGTGTTGTGAGCATAGTATCTAATCTCCGTGCTAACTGTTTAACGCTACATTGGTTAGCTAGCATTTATATCATGTGATATGGCTAGCTGCCATTTATAGTATTTGAAAGATGGTAAAACTACCTGTTAGCAGCATGCTGTGTCAGCTAGCATTACACAAGCAAAGGCCATGACTGCTGTTCCTGGTGTGACATCAGACTATTTCTGAGATTTCCACAGGCGTGTACACAACTCCACAGGAAAACTCTGCCGTGACTCATAGGTCAAAATCAATCAGTCAGTCAATCAATCAATCTCTCAAATATGACAACAATTCAAATGTATGTGGCTAAATACACCTGTGTTCTAGGAGTGTCCGAGCCATACAACTACAGCTAACGTACAGGTCCCTTTTTTCAAGGTGTATAAACGTGTCCTACATAAGGTGCTTGTGAAGAGGGAGACAGCTGGACGACTGTAGAGCTTGCAGATCTAGGTGTAGAATGCAACGTAGGGCCTCTCCCACCTCTCCCTCACCGCACACAGGGTGTTGTCCTTGTTGTGCTGGGTCCTCTGGAGATAAATTATGGATGCAATGCAAAAGCTGTAAAATGTGTTGTATCTTCTATTATCTTCATGTTAAAGGCCACAAAAGCTCTTCAGTGAAGTCAGCCATTAAGAAATGACAGGTATTGCTATCAGGCTATTTTATAGCCTATTACCTGCAATGACAGCAGCTGCTGCAGCACCAATGTACAGCCTATCACATTATTTGCAGCTAAAGTCAGCTACTGTGTCATTTCGCCTCATTTTCTTGACAGTGCTATCATAAATCCATTGGGCTGCAGGGGGAACTGTCGACTTCCTCGATTATCTTCATAGCCTGAATGAATCCTGAAATGTATGTAACCGGCAATGACTGTTATGGATCAGGTGCCAGGGCCATTCTCTCTCTCTCTCTCTCTCTCTCTCTCTCTCTCTCTCTCTCTCTCTCTCTCTCTCTCTCTCTCTCTCTCTCTCTCTCTCTCTCTCTCTCTCTCTTCTCTATCTATCTCTCTCTTTCTCTTTCTCTCTCTCTCTCGTCAGGCACAGCCTATTGAGAGGGTGGTATTGTGGAATGGGGAAAGGTATAGGGATGAGAGTCTTGGGGGCTCTACTACTCTCTTGTAATGTAGTACAACAGGTGAACTCTGTGAGGAACACAGTAGCTGTTCATAAATAATACATTTGGATTGTGTATTCTGTATCGCCTGAGTGGTGCATGATGGGTAAAATGCATATGCGTTTAAAACATAACAGGTCATGGGGTCAAGGATGGGGCTAAGAGATGCATTACCATTTAGCACATGAAAATATGGCACCATATCTTGTAGAGTATGTGGTGAACAAAGAGGCAAGCAGACAGACAGACAGACCCAAACAGACACAGAGACAGACCAAAACACAGATATGGACAAATGCAGGCAAAAGTGAGGCTGTTGCAATATGACTCCGTTACTTAATGTAGCATCTGTGTAATTATGTTACATATGAGATGTGTGTGTGTTCAGTTGGATGTCAGTGCAAGATTATGGTGGGTCCCAGGGCCTCAATAAAGTCAGGAACAACCACGTTTTCAGGAGAGACAATCTGGCCATCACCATTCATCCTATATAATACAAATGTGAAGAAAATATCACCGTAATATGACAGTTGAGATGAATAATATGAATGACAACTGTTATTTAAATAAGCCGTGGTCTTATGCAAAGCCCTCCATGGAAATAGCTTGAGATATAAGTGAATGTGTTTATGGGCACGCGTTAAAATAAACCATGTCGAAAACATGTATTTTCTTCTTCTTTGCATATGAATTTTCGGGGAGAGAATCAGGCATCGCATATCTGAAATTAAACACCTAACTAGCTAATTAGAATCTGGAGTCTGACAACAACAACAAAAAACCTTGAAGGAAGACTCTACGAAATTTGCATCTGCCACTTTTATTGCATCTGTTCCAAGTCCCATTCACTGGTCTGTTCCCTCCTTTGTTGGAAAGTGTTGAGCCCCAACTATTTAAGCTCACCTCCTACCTACAGAGCGCTTTGTTCCTGTCCTCTGTGGACTCATAATGAGCCAACCGACACAAAACCTCCACAAAATTAATGAGTCATTATGGGACAGAACCAGGACCGCTCTAAATCCCCATCCTGCCCCTCTCACACTTAATCCCCCCCCCCCTCGGCTCATAAAGAAAGACCCTAACACCTCGCTATCAATTATAGACTATTACAGGGCTCCCTGCTCGCAGGAATGAGAAAAAGGACCTTCACAGCTCAAGATTGTGTGCTGGAGAGAATAGGAGGGCTGAGTGAGGAGCCTAAAGGTGCTCTCTTTCAAACCAGGCCCCATCCATTATGCCAGCGCCTAAAGACCCCCAGGAGTAACGTCTCTGAAATACTTGAGGATTCAAATATATGCAGGGAGGGGACTTTTGGTGAACATTTCCCCCCTAAACTGCAGAGTCAAATTATATAATCACTAGCCCTTGTTAAACTAAGGGAGCACGATATGGCACATAATGCGGTAAGGTACATTATGGGGTTTTACTTACTTCAAGAGAACTGCAGTACATTTGCATTTGTATCATGGAAATAATATAATACCAGATAGGTCTGCATACCCACATTCATACCCACATCCATACCCACACATGCAGAGCCGGCCCTAGCATTTTGGAGGCCCTACAACATTTTTTTAAAGTTAATTTCCTGCAATTCTACACATTTTGCCATGGGGCAGAGAGAAGTTGCCCATCCCTGATTTAAATAGAAAATCATGTTTCAGAGTTGTTTTAACAAAATGAAGCAAACACCAGATAGGCATCTAAACATGAAAATTCATGTATCTATTGATTTCTCAGAGAATTTCATTTCTCTCTTAAAAACGGTTGAGGAATATGGGTTGCAATATCCCCGGGCAATACTTCCTACTAGTCTTTGTTCAGAGCAAAAAGGCAGTCTTTTTTTATAGGAAAGTATCTGTCTCATTCACGCAGGCACTGTTCATTGGCTTTTGAAGCTCCATACATTTCCAACTCAATCCCTCTGAGGGAGAATGGGTGAGATCAAATGGATTTGAAAAGGTTAAGAAAGGCAAATCCTGCTGAAAGTGTCATTTCCACTCAGAGACGTCAATTTGGTGTGTGAAACACAGCCCCCAGAGAGCCTGGATAGCCTGGGAGCCTTCTGACAAGAGCAGAGGGCCTGGGGATCAGAGGGCCTGGGGAGCAGAGGGCCTGGGGATCAGCCCAGACTAGACTCACCTGGAGAAGAAAGGTATTTCAGAGAGAGAGAGAGAGAGAGAGAGAGAGAGAGAGAGAGAGAGAGAGAGAGCAAAGTGAAGAGACAAGGAGAGTGAAAGAAAGACTGTCTTCTTCTTCTTCTTTCCATGTCTTTTCAGTCTCTAGTCTAAGATATATTAGTGTTTCAGTGTCATATACATTGAGTGTACAACACATTATGAACACCTGCTCTTTCCATGACACAGAATGACAGGTGAATCAAGGTGAAAGATATCATCCCTTATTTATGCAACTTAAATCCACTTCAATCAGTCTATATCAAGGGGAAGAGACAGGTTAAAGAAGGATTTTTAATCCTTGAGACAATTGAGACATGGATTGTGTATGTTTGGCATTCAGAGGGTGAATGGGCAAGATGGTTTGTCATGCTCAACAGTTTCCTGTGTGTATCAAGAATGGTCCTCCAAACAAAGGACATCCAGCCATCTAGACACAACCGTGAGAAGCATTGGAGTCAACATGGGCCAGCATCCTTGTGGAACCCATGGGGGGGGGGGGGGGGGGGGGTACAACTCAATATTAGGAAGGTGTTCTTAATGTTTTGTACACTCAGTGTATAGTAATTCAGTAAGACATTATACTTTGGAGACTGCAATACCTCCAACATGGCCATTCCAATTTCCAATCTCACAAAATATCGCAACAATAGAAGCTCTGTGACCACCAATTCAACATTCGGTAAAAGGAAAAGTCCTAAAATGTCATATATCGGCCTGTCTCAATGTATCCCACAACCATCAGCAAAAATGGACAAAAGAGGACAGCAACTCCATCTGGGAAGGAATGTCATCGCTCATCGCTTTCTTGCTAAACATGTTGAGAACTGTGAAATGGCACATATTAGCAATGGTATTAACTCTAATATACAGTCTGTATATGTTATTAGAAAGCCCAATGGCTGACAATTACGATGTTGTCTCGTTATAGTTGTTTTGACACTTAAACACAGTCACACATGCAGACACATACACTTTATTTCAGCCATAACGAGGCACATACAGGTTGGGTTTTACTTGCTTAGGACCGAAACAAAGCCTTTCAAACATGATTCAATAGCAAATTTTTTCATGGAAAACAAAATCATGTTATAAATTGCCAACTTCCATTAGACTATTCTAACTGCCTATTCAACTTCAAATGGCTAAAATGAGTACGGAGACAGGAAGTAAACCTGTAAAGTTTATTGCAAAGTCACACAAAATATCAAAAGGTGCTGTACAGGTGAGAGGGTTGTCTGCCTAATGACACATTGGACTTATTTGAGCTCCTAAGGAGTTAGACACCAAACAGCCAATCTGTACCCAGTGCATCTCCTACTGATAATAATAACACAGACTTTTCTAAGGATCATGGGATATAATCCATGGGGCCAGCCATTAAACATGAAGGTTCAATGTGGTAAAATACAATGTGCTGTAAAATATTAAATACGTGTGGTAAAAATATTATGCTGCTGGTAATATTTTTAATTGCAGCTGTCTATAAAAAAGGCATATCTGTCTGTATTTATTTACAAGAAGTGATAGTGGATGGGGTCTTGGTTTTGAAGTCCTGTTTATGAATATTGACTCAGGCTCCTAGTTAAGTGCCTATAAATCTGAGAGGGATCTTTGTGAAGTTTCCCTGGAGGACAGAACTTCAGGTCTAACGGACTCATTCTTTCACTTGTCTTTTAAACATTTAGATGTGCCTTGACTGACTACATATATAACAGCTTCTAAATGAAAGGGGTCCATTATGAGAGTGTCAAACAAGATAAATAATTGCACTAAATGAATCTATAGATTAAACATCGGCCTCGAGTTTATTAGGAATCAGGACACCCTAAAAGGGATCACTATAAGATCTTGAATGGTCCATTTCTTCATAGACCCCAGCATTGAGCTGAGTGCAACTATAGATCCAAGGCACTAGGCACCACTGTAAAGGACGTCACGCTTGATTAGCGAGTACTGCTTCCTCCTGCTTCGGCTCACACTGAGGCTCGAACCCAGGACCTCTGCCTTGCTAGCACAAGTGACCGCCCTCCTGAAGCGTCTTACCAGTCGGTGGAAACGAAAAGTAAACAAATTTGGCAGCGCAAGAAACAATACTTCAGGCTGAGGAGTAACTTTCACACATCCCCATGTGCTACACACACACACCTAAATAACTCTTCCAATACCTTCCGCCTGATGTTTTCCTATCTTTCCAGTGTTTAGCCTACGAGTTCAGCTTCTCTACCAGCTCTTTCTATTTTAAGAGGCGAAATAAAGGAAAGCGTAACGCGTTTGAAGCCAAAGGCATGACCTCATCTCTAATGAGCAGGCTATGAGTTACTGTATGATGAGATATCCCCTTTACTTCACACCCCCCAAGGCAATGCCAGCTGCAGAGCTATAGGTTCCTACAGACGTAAGATGCACCTCACTGGGTGACTCATTCCCACTCCTTCTATTCACTGTATATTTGATGCATTTATCTCTTTATTTGGGTTGGGGTTCTAAAGTTCAGATCATGAGGGTGATTGCATTAGTAATGGTGACCTGGTTGGCTGACCCAGTGATGATGGACGCAGAAGTGCATATCCTTGGGCTATGATCACACTGGAGCTGGGATTAGGAGTGCTGATTTCTTTCCTGAGAGAGTTCAAAGGGCTAAATCAAAGTGTTTCACACTGAACTTTTGCACTGGCTTTATGTTTAATTACTGTCGAGTGCTGTTAAGGCTTTGGCTGCAGAAATTCTTTGCTTTTTGCCTGTTGTTGAAGCGCAGTCGTAAATGCAGATCGAGCTGATGTCACTGTGGACTAATACTGTAAATGGGAAATGGCTGCTATTTTCCTCCCGAGGTGGATCGCTGGTGAATGAGAAACCTGCTCTCCCTCTCTCTTTCCCTCTCTCTGTCCCTCTCCCAGTCTATAGCCTCTTCTTCCTCGGGGCAAAACCTTCTGACCCACTCCCTGTACCACAGCCATCCAGCTCTGACCATCCGTTCCCAGTTGCTAGCTGACACAAGCTATCATTACACACCCCTTGTCCAAAGGGAGAGGTGTTAAAGAAGGACTTCAGGATATGTCACAGCACACTTAAAGAGCTCCCTAAGACACAGGGATCCAGCCTATAAGGGGAGGGAGAGGGAAATGTGGTTTTATCGAGGAACCAACGCTACTAGTGGATTGAAACAGGTAGGCCCATGTAGCCTATGCTGCATATTTTCTACATTACACTGATTCAATAAAAGCAAACCCTGTGTAGTTCATGAACATATGTTAACATCATCTTTCCAGGCATCATTATGCTATTTGTGGCATGTCAAATTAACATGTATAAACAGCTCAAGGCTTCACTTCCTGAAGCCGTTAAAAAAATAAATATAAATTATGGCAGATTTGGGGTTTTGGATTTGGCACTTACAGCTCACTGTCAATTAACATCCCCTCTGGTTGGTTTTGAAGTAGTAAATATTGCTTCTTGAAATGTGGAACCTGGGTTTTCTCATCACAACTCCTGTGTGTTTGTTGTCATGATGGTTAGAATATACTTCTGAGGCCTAATGCAATTAGGTGTGTTCAGTGTTTAATCATACTTGATTACCTGTTTGCATAGATAGGGGAGAAGAAAACTGTTTCCCACCGTAGAGGGACAGGAAGCACAGTTACACTAATTGAACAGGATATGGAGAAGAGTGAGAAAGATGGTGATATCAAAACTGATGATTATGGTTTAGCATACATGCTTAAAGTACACTTTAAAAGGCCTCCTGAAGAAATAACTACAGTGAGGTTTGATATTACATTTTCTTTCCAGATAACACCATGCCATCTTATGTCGCAAACAGTCAAGATATTTTTCATATTTTTTGGACTGCTGGTCAATTCTGGAATAAAATGTACAATATTTTTAGTCACAATTCAAAATAGTCTCATAATGTCTCAGACATATTGAAGACATTTGATTTTCCCCAGTATTCGGCTACGTACATTGTGGCCATCCATGCTTTTCAGAATATGTAGCTTGCTACTCACTTCCCGATGGTACTGTAGCTCTTAGCTTTGTAGAGCCCACACCATTTCAACTCCATATTTACAGTATCAATCTGCTGGTTGTCTTTCAGGAAGCTGAGCTGCGCTTTGCTGTGCTTTTTCAAATAAATTTAGCTGTAAGGCAGAGTGTGATAAGACAGAACCAAGACTTCCTTCAGAACAGGACACATGCCAAGTCTGACATAATCCAATCAGGTCCATTTTCATCAGCTTTTGTTTTGTCTTTTTTGCTTCTCTTTTGGACTTTCCTTTGGTTACGGCGCCGACTAGAAAACCTGAAATGACACAATTCGGTCGCACTTGTATGGTGGAGCGGCTGCCATCCAAACAGCTTTTCTGTAGAGAAATCCTTGAAGACCCACACACTTAAATCTGGCCCTGAGGGCAACAGGCTCTATATACCACCGAGATAAAAAATGATCCAGGCCAAAATAAAAAATATATATATTGGGGGGGAGGGGGAGGCTTACCATGGCAACAAAACTGCATGTCAAACTTCTGGAATGGAATGCATTCTGCTGAGGAGTAAACACAGCAATGCTTGCCCGTAGGAGAGCCCAGAAAAAGCACAGCACATTTCAAGGCCCAGCCTCACACATGTATGCAGTGGGAAGAGAGACAATGTGGTAATAACAGGCGAGGCGTCAGGGTGCTGAAAAGACGGTTAAACGGTCATTTGTGAGAGGAAGACACATAACAGACCCGGTGGTGGCAGAGCCGTAAGCAACCCTGTCACAAAGAGGCACAGGGCCTCCCCCGAAATAAACCTGTTAGGCCCAACCAGGAGGCACTTCCCCTGCCCACCTCCACTCACAGAGGGGAGACCTCCACCATTTGGTTACTCTTTCTCTGATCATGTTTATGGCTTGACAGTGTCTCCAGAAATGTCCAGGTGCAGTGAAATAATGCGTGATGTCAAACCGTCTGAAGAAACAGACACAGAGCTTCCCAGACCTGCCGTCAAACGCCCAAAGAACTAGAGTCTGACTAACATGGAGACGATAGGCGCGAGGAGACAGCACAGGCACCGAGGCAGTAGCGGCCCGCAAAAAAGTTACAGGAGGACACTTTCTGAGACTCTCCATCCATGCCTAATTGCACAAATACTCTTTGGTAAATCTTGTGCAAGCTCCTTTGCCTCAAATTAAAGAGAGGGAGAAATCCTCCGCCCAGCTCCCGACGCCACGCTGTGCCACCTTCATGCCGAGCCGTCGATACGCCGTGAAGATATTTCCAGTCCTCAATAACAATCTGACAATGACACAAACTCGGAAAAGAGAAATGAATAAGAAAAGGAGTGTGGGATCGTCCAAAATAAAACCCCTGCCACATTTTGTATTTTCTTTCCAGCGTACCGGCATATTCCAGAGAGCTTCCTGTGCAAACACAATCAGCGCGGAGGCAGAACGATGAAAAGCGGTTACACTTATCATGGAAGAAAATAACAAGCTATCGTGAAGGGATTGATTGTTTTCAAATCGTAGATCTTTGTAAGAGGAGTGTAAAGTACAGCTAAGTCACCATTATGGGACGCCGCCGCTACATTGCTTTTGATTTTCTGACAACATCCCTCTTACAAAAACAAGCTGTCGTATTTACTAAATGCATTGAGGCCAAGAAATGGATTGGATATATTGTTCCTGTTCTGCCATACAAATTGTGTCGACCAGTTGGAGAATCTTGGGACTTTAATTTTCAATGTCTTACACTGTGAGTGTTTAGAATTACTGTGGGGATCTAGAGAATAGTTAACGAATCAATATGGATGTAGTCACTGTGACAAGTCCAAACATGCATTTAGCATGAACTGTGAAAGCAAGAAAACGTGCGGTCTCGGTTGTCTGGCGTACATGTATATGGTCATAAAGAGCGTTCGAAGTCTCATGACAAAGAAAGCATGTTGTCATTATGAAGAATGGTATTTTCTATTGTTTCCAAACAACCTAACATGTTATTAAAACCCTATGTTTCATGATCAGTCATCATTATCATTAGTGCCATTATATTATCCTTATCTAAATATGAGCTCTTAAAGATGGCTATACAAGCTTATATATAGACTGGACAATCTTGTGGTTAAGACATTGTTTCCGTATGTGTTTTTTAATATACTATTATTGAATGGACATCCACTATACATACAAAAGTATGTGGACACCCCTTAAAATGAGTAGATTAGGCTATTTCAGCCACACCCGTTGCTGACAGGTGCATAAAATCGAGCACACCGCCATGCAATCTCCATAGACAAACATTGGCAGTAGAATGGCTTTACTGAAGAGCTCAGTGACTTTTCATCAGTGGCACCGTCAAAGTATGCCACCTTTCCAGAAAGTAAGTTCTTCACATTTCTGCCCTGCTAGAGTTGCCCCGGTCAACTGTAAGTGCTGTTATTGTGAAGTGGAAATGTTAAGGACTTAACTAACAGCTCAGTTGCTGTTAGTGGTAGGCCACACAAGCTCACAGAATGTGACCGTCAAGTGCTGAAGTGCGTAGCACGTACAAAACGTCTGTCCTCGGTTGCAACGCTCACTACTGAGGTCCAAACTGCCTCTGGATCAACTTCAGCACACTAACTGTTCGTAGGAAGCTTCATGAAATGGGTTTCTATGGCCAAGCAGCCGCACGCAAGCATAAGGTCACCATGCACAATGCCAAGTGTCGGCTGGAGTGGTGTAAAGCTTGCTGCCATTGGACTGTGGAGCAGTGGAAACGCGTTCTCTGGAGTGATTAATCAATCTTCACAATCTGGCAGTCCGACAGACGGAATCTGGGTTTGTCGGATGCCAGGAGAAAGCTACATGCCCAAATGTATAGTGCCAACTACAATTTTTGGTGGAGGAGGAATAATGGTCTGGGGCTGTTTTTCATACTTCGGGCTAGGCCCCTTAGTTCCAGTGAAGGGAAATCTTAACGTTACAGCATAAAATGACATTACAGATTATTCTGTGCTCACAACTTTGTGGCTACAGTTTGGGGAAGGCCCTTTCCTGTTTCAGCATGACAATGCCCCCGTGCACAAAGTGAGATCCATACAGAAGTAGTTTGTCGAGATCGGTGTGGAAGAACTTGACTGGCCTGCTCAGAGCCCTGACCTCAACCCCATCAAACACCTTTGGGATGAGTTGGAACGCCGACTGTGAGCCAGCCTAATCGCCCAAAATCAGTGCCCGACCTCACTAATGCTCTTGTGGCTGAATGGAAGCAAGTCTCTGCAGCAATGTTCCAACATCTAGTGGAAAGCCTTCCCAGAAGAGTGGAGGCTGTTATACAAGCAGCAGGACCAACTCCATATTAATGCCCATGATTTTGGAATGAGATGTTGGACGAGCAGGTGTCCACATACTTTTGGTCATGTAGTGTACTTAGCCGCAAGAGTGGCATCAAGCGTTAGTTGTGTAGTCTTATACTACAGTACATGGTTGTACTGGAGTAGGGTGCTGGGGGGGGGGTTAGAGTTTTCTGCACTTTCAGAGGAGGGGACAGGGCACTGGAGGGGTAAGGGCATAAGATGGCCCCTCCTGTGGGGCAGGGAGCAGATGGCCCCAGTCAGATAATGCACGTCGGCACAAAGCACCACGCCACGCCAGCCTCTCTCATTTCACCATAACTCAGCCTCAGTCTGCATCCTGCTCCCTCCCGCGCTCAGTCACGGCCTTTTTCGTCACCCCCAAGTACCCCGATAAATTCAAATGTAATGCTCTTAAATGAGATCACTTACATGTGTCATTTTACTTTGGTTATATTTATCATCTGACACTTTGGCCTTCATTAACAAATGGCACTCAAGGCAGGGAACGCGTGATTCCTCATCCCTGATGTGGACAGCGGGGGCCGTGACAGAGAGAAAGACAGAGAGAGTGCCTCACATGATGACGTCAACACCGTGCCGAGTCACTAATGGAAGCGTCTCCTTAGGCTAACAATATTGACCATGGAAGGAACAAGACGGGGAACACTACATCTCTTACCTCAGTGTGTGATATTCAGCTCCACTCATCTTATGTCTATTGATAGTTTGTTTTAGACCATTGAGGTGAACATCAGGTATGTACATCAGTAACATACATTGAGAAGAGTGGCACCGCTTGGAAAACGGCAGACGTTGCAATAATGTACCAGCGCTTCCTGCCCATGATCCATCATCAAGCATCCCCTCCCTGACTCCCCCTGCCCCTTCCACTCCAATAAAGGAAGACACCCAGAGGCCACCCACTGTCCAATGAGCAATAGCAAAACAAGCCTGGTCATTTAAATTTCAGATTTAATTGGCCCTCGTATTGTGGGAGGCAGTGGGGTGCATTAGCAGTGAGATACTCCTGTAATAACACACCATGTTCATCACTGGAGGTTAAGCTTACCTATTGTTTAATATCTAGTGTAGTATTCTACTACCATTCTGGATTTCCTACGTCATCTGTATTAGCAAAGAGAAGCTATGTTAAGCTATTAATTATCGTGACAATAGAAGATGCACACAGCGAGTGTTACCCCTTTTTATTTCCTTTATTAAACATTTTAAAACAGCTTCATTATAATAATGTATGTTGATTAACGATGTTTACTGCAGTGCCAGTAGCGTAAATTGCTTATCCATAAATTAAACTAATAAAAGTTAGTTGATGAATTAGTGCCCAAATATAAAATGGTACAGTCCAATGCATTCACACATAAAATATACTTATTCAGAGAATAATAAACACAAATTAATTAATTTGCTTCCTGAACAACTGTCCACTGAAAGTAACAAGCGCATTCCATATATTTTCCAATATTTACAATAACACGTCATATCATAAGAGCTTTTTTTTAAAGTAAAGTATCCCTTTGTCACTGAAAGGTAAATTCAAGAGTTTTTACTACATGAAATACTAGAATAATTTCCTCTGGTTATAGGGAATAAATAATAAAAATATACAAGTATTTATATCACTAGACCTGTTTATGTCTTTAAATAAGTTGATGGTGTGATTTAATTTTGCTGTATGTCAAGACAAGACATATTACTTTTGCATTGATTTGGGATAAATGGCTCAATTAGAAACAATCTACATAACAAATCAACTTATTTAAAGACATTAACAGGTCTAGTGAAATATCTGCATGACGAAAAATTCACAGTACATTTTTCCACTCAACTATAAGGCTTTTGTTCACTGAATAGAAAGATAATTTTAGCGAGTACATCAACATTATATATATATATATAAATATATAAATATATACATATATGATATATGCATTATGTAAACTTAAAAACACTATGAACTGCAGCTCCAATATATATCTAATGTTAATTGGCTATTGAAAAAGACAGTCATGGAAAACCCAGCATTTGCATAGGCCAGAGTTTGCATTTACTTTTAACCATAGTGTATAAATGTGAACAATATCCAGGTAACTGAACCAAACACTCTTTACCGATACTGGCCAACATGACAATTAAAACTGACACATTTTTATAATGACCACTTAGAACCAATATACATCAAAGGTCTAGCCACAAAAATACTAGTCAACGCAGCAACATTCACAAAATAGTTTTTATTTTCTGACGGACTGAACTAATTAAATTCTAGTGTCTGGTATTCTTATATATTTAATCTGTTTTATTTTCAAATGCTCTCTCTAAATGTGTCACTTAGTGTAAAACACAACTAAAAATGTACTAAATGTATAATTTTACAGGCAAAGGACGAGAGGGAGTCATGTTTATTACTTTGCTTCCAATGGCAATGTAATCGTAACATGAGAATAAACTGTAGTAACATGACAATAAAGCAAATTGATTTATCTAAATCACTGTATATCACACCAATGTTCTCCAGCAATGGCAAATATAGAACAATGTAGCATGTAGGTCTGTAATGAACAGGCATATTGACAATTAAAAGTATGGGAGAGATAATGCATTAGAACAATCGAAGTAGGTCTTAACAAATGGCTGGATTAATACTCCGTTAACATATTTGACATACATTGTATAATGTGAGCAGGCTACAGCAATTGGTCTATAAAACATTGCTTGAATATCACAATCAAAACTCACTTGATTCTGTAATGTTCCCAAAATATGTAACTGATAACAATGTAGTATTAATAATAGCATCTGCACAAATGCAGTAGTTGTAGCAACAGCAGCAGCAGAATATAGCGTTAAGAGAACACAGCACATTGTATCTAACTATGATGTACCCGTTCACGCTGATTTCAAATGGGACTGCAACACTGAGCTAGCATCTAACGGAGCAAAAGGCTATTTACCCTTAAGATAAATGTACTATCTCGATCCATAAAGAGAAAAATGCTTTTTGTAGGGCAAGCCTTACATTTGAACATCTTTGTATTTCATCTAAATCAGTGACAACAAAATAGCCTCTAGCGTGATTTTTTTTCATTCACAAACTTAACTATGACATCTGGCACGGCTTCTGAGCTCCATGACAACAGACACTCCGGCAGCACACAAGAAGAAGAAGAAGAAGAAGAAGAAGAAGAAGAAGAAGAAGAAGAAGAAGAAGAAGAAGAAGAAGAAGAAGAAGAAGAAGAAGAAGAAGAAGAAGAAGAAGAAGAAGAACAAGAAGAACAAGAAGAAGAAGAAGAAGAAGAAGAAGAAGAAGAAGAAGAGGAAGAAGAAGAAGAAGAAGAAGAGAAGCAGCTTGTTACTGGGGGGGGATACATGTAAAGAGATCAGTAATTACCATTATTTAAACAAGTCCCAATAACAAGTGGATTATGCAGAGCTGAGCTATTGTGAAGCCGAGCGTCTCTCTGAAATGGTTCTGAAGCAATTCCTTTTGTAGTTCAACGTCTGAGAGCCGTTGTGTAATGTCGACTACAGTTAGGGCCCTACATCCATATACAGTCGTTTCAACCCATTGTCCGTCACGGCAACATATATTGGTGATGTACAGTACTTATTGTTGTCTGAGACTAATGATTAGTATTTCACAATGGAATATGTATTATTTAGTTTAGCGTATACAAACAAGTTGCTATATGTATACAGTAAACTATAGAAGACTCCATAATGTGGATTATTAAAATCATTGTGTTATTTGGGGCAGTCGTAGTAGAACAGTAATCAGAAGAAAGATATCATTCTATGTGACAGAATGAATGAGAGGGATAGACTGGGATATAAAGAGCTAGATAGGGAGAGAGCGGGGAGAGAGAGGTGGGGAGAGAGAGATGGAGAGAATCAGTGACATATAATACTCTGGACACTGCCACTCAGTCATAAACACCTTTTAATAGTAAAGAAATGTACATTCATTATTTTATATTTTGTATCTTTTTGCTGATCATCCAACATTCCAGAGTCATCTGTTTTAGCGTGACTTTTTGTTTTGTAAAAAATGGATTGAAAATGAAGGGAAAGAGTGAAAAAAGTAAATGTTGCTTGATGTCACTGAGACAGCTAAGCATGGTAATTACTGTCACACGCACACAATTGCACAGTACTTACTGCAGAGACTGTCAATTCAGCTTTCAGGCCTGCAACTTAGGCAGAAGCACATAACTTTCTTTTTGAGAGAAAGAGTGGGTGGTGTGTGTGTGTAGGGGGGGGGTTAAAATGTTAAAATGTGAGAGTATGTGCAGGTTTTTTATTTTTTATTATTATTTTGCTGGAAGTGAAATGCATTGTGCAGCAGCTCCCTCTTGTGGAGTAGGAGAGCCGTGCTCCCTGCCTGCCTGCCTGCCTGCCTGCCTGCCTGCCTGCTTGGCCTCAGTGGAGTGGTGCAGCCTCCTTTGCATTCAGTGGGCTGGCTGCGACAACATTCACTATCTGGCTGGACCTCTCTCTCTCTCTCCTTCAGCTGCTTCCTGCCTGGCTGAGACACCCCACCACTTCCCCTCTCAATGCTCCCTCCATCTGGATGTGAGGCGTAACCCGGGCCTGATGCGCTCCCACTAACCCCTTAGTCAAATATTTAGACGGTCGATTTCAACCCCTTTAAGAACTGCCTCGCAACCCCTCCACCATAAACAAATCGATAGGATGAGTTCAAATGCCAGGGAAAATGTTAAAACGTAAACAAGTTCACTCTGAGGCTGCGGGGAGGAGTGTCGGCGGAGGTGGTGGTGGTGGGAGGAGGGGAGGCTGAATCTGATGCAAATGTATGCACAGCCATAAAGTATGCATATGCATACGGGAGTGGGATTACACAGAGGGACGAGCTAGCACAGATACTGAGAGGGTTTCAAACACGGGTGAACGCTCGGGACATAATGAGGCAGAGGAAGAGGTTCCGTGTTTACCAAGGCTGTGCAATGCACAATGCAGGGTAGTACGGTACAACACAGCAGGAGAGAGGACAGGGGCTGGGAGGCTGACGGAGGCACGGTGGCAGAAGTGGGGTCCAGAGCTCATGATTAACAGAGTGACCTCTAGTCAATGCCTGGGGGGGAGGAGGAGAGGGTTTATGGTGGGGTGGGGGGTGGGGTGGGTGGTGGGTTAGAGCAGCCTCTCCCAGCCTACCTTCAGAGAGAGGCTCGGCGTCAAATAGCATAGGAGAAACCATGGCATTAATATCCCCACACTAACCCCCCTGACAATAGCCCATTATGAATGGACGCCTCTGTACATTACACACCTTGAACTAGAAACAAACGCTCCCCTTTCTCTCCTCTGTATCTGAACCCCAGCCAAGAAAATCCAAGAAAAGAGCCTGTTTTTTTTTATTATTATTTCACAGACAAAAAAGGTGCATTTCCGCCTCCTGAACAGCTTTCTGTGGCGCTGCTCTAATCAGTTACCTTGTGACACCTAGCTCTGCCGCAAATTATTGTTTGCCTCTGTTTTCCCTCTATCACTAGCTTCCAGCCACGGGGATCGGCTATAATTACAATTCACACTGATTCCAGCCTCCCGTGTTCAACCGCGCCTCTAAATGAGAAAGCAGCTTGTAAAGTGCGGGAGGAGTCGACAACCAAAACTCTGGGAATAAAAAACATCCGCCCACCCCCGGCTGGGAGAGGTTGTCCGTGCGGTATTATAATGTTTCTAAATGGGAAGCGTGTCTGGTAACACAAGTCACTGTCCAGATATTGATTGCTCCCGTGGCTACAACACTAATAGTAGTGGAGAGTCATTGAACTTTAAAGCAAATAGTCCCCCACTCAGCATCCTCACAGCAGATCAATACATCAGAGGCCCGGTCGGCCTGGCCTGGTAAAACCTCTATCTGGAATAATGGCTTTCCACCTACAGTAGTTACTGTGAGTAAGGGCTCAAGTCAGGCCCAGCTGAGCTGCAGTCCTTAGAGGAGAAGACACACACAGAGACACATACAGGCACACACACCAAACACACACAAAGACACACACACACAATCACAACCGTCAAACACATATACATTTACATTAGTATACAGTACATACACTTTTCTAACTAGATTTGACAAAGGACTTACCAATTGCTGAATTATTATTCAGCAAAACTTTTAATCTGGATTGATAAATTAAAATCTGAGATTATTTCACCGCAAACCTCTAAATCTGACACTAAATGATCTATAACTGCATAGTAGGTGCTGATTATCCACATTATTGAATTAGTAGCACTGAGAACGGCAGAGTAATTCCCTTCTTGGTGACACCCATTCCATTGTGCTTTAACTGTCATGTTAATGTGTGGAGGTGGGCTGGGCTGAACTGGCAGCCATTAGCCTTGTATTAGACACACTGACCCTAATACTCCTCTGCTGCTCACTACAAGATGGTCCTACGTGACTGTGAGGAGATGAGGGTTGGGGGGGGGGGGTTCAGCATGGCTGGGCAGAGCTCAAGTGTGAACGTGGGACCGCCCCTGATCCATTCTGAGACCCCCAGACATGTACACCCCACATTCACCTCACCGTTGTCCCACACACCCCCAACACGGGTCCAGGGATACCCATACAGTGGGATCAGAAGAGGCCCGACCTTTACATCCTTGTCTCACTTCTTATATCCTTATTTCACATGCAAAGCAATACAGCTTGTCAACACATTAGTAATGTGGGTCTATGGTTTTTGGCCTGGCATGCAGTACTAGGTTTTTAAGAGACTTTGGACATTTGTTTGCTTTTCCGCAGCCTTTCGGTTGAAAACCAGGCAGTGCTAGCAAACTCGCCCACTTATTTTTCCCTGACAGGCATTCTGGGTGTTTTCTAATCATTGTGTGGGGATAGACAGTACAGTGGCTTCAGAAAGTATTCATACCCTTTGACATATTCCACATTTTGTTGTGTTACAGCCTGAGTTTAAAATGGATTAAATGGACATGTTTGTAAATGTATTGAAAATGAAAAACACAAATATCTCATTTACATAAGTATTCTCACCCCTGAGTCAATACCTTGTAGTATCACCGTTGGCAGTGATTACAGATGTGAGTCTTTCTGGGTAAGTCTCTAAGAGCTTTTCACAGGTAGTTTAAAGTACTCACTCAAAAAATTGCTAAATAGTAGCATGACTCAAAAGTGAGTTGTAAGATTATTGTACGTGGCTGAGAAGGAAATGCCCGGGATAGCATATGGTCTGCTTATTGGTGCCTGTTGTGTATCATATTGTGATTGTCTTGTACATATAAGGGATTGATTGATTTATATATTAAGGTTATGTGAGACAAGGGAGATGTACCTGTCCATAGTTGGTTTTTAGGAAATGGAACTGTACTAATTATCGCATGTCATGAAATGCACCCCCCCCCCCCCCCCTTCCCCTTCCAAAAGGATCACAATGGAAATAAGCTTTTAAGATTTATTGTGCCATATTGTTAAATTGTATGTAGAGGCGTCACTGGCTGAAAAACTCCCCAGTCATTAATGGTTATGAGCATACCCATAACATGATGCAGCCACCACTATGCTTGAACATATGGAGAGTGGTACTCAGTAATATGTTGTATTTGCCCCAAAGATAACACTTTATATTCAGGACTAAAAGTTTATTGCTTTGCCACATTTTTTGCTGAAATTATTTTAGTGCCTAGTTGCAAACAGGATGCATGTTTTGGAATAGTTGTATTCTCTACAGGCTTCTTTCTTTTCACTCTGTCAATCAGGTTAGTTTTGTGGTGTAACTACAATGTTGTTGATCCATCCTCAGTTTTCTCCTATCACAGCCATTACACTCTGTAACTGTTTTAAAGTCACCATTGGCCTCTTGGTGAAATCCCTGAGCGCTTTCCTTCCTCTCCGGCAACTGAGTTAGAAAGGAAGCCTGTATCTTTGTATTGACTGGATGTAGTGATACCCCATCCAAAGTGTAATTAATAACTTCACCATGCTCAAAAGGATATTCAATGTTTGCTCATTTTATTTTGACCCCTCTACCAATAGGTGCCCTTCTCTGTGAGGCAGTGGAAAACCTCCCATGTCTTTGTGGTTGAATCTGTGTTTGAAATTCACTGCTCGACTGAGGGACTGTGTGGTACAGAGATGAGGTAGTCAATCAAAAATCATGTTTAACACTATTATTGCATACAGAGTGAGTCAATGCAACTTATTATGTTAAGCACACACTTGTTAAGCACATTTTTACTCCTGAACTTAACCATAACAAAGGGATTAAATACTTATTGACTCAAGACAATGCAGCTTTAAATTTTTTGTTAACATTTCAAAAAACGTCATTACACTTTGACATCATGGGGTATTGTGTGTAGGCCAGTGACAACAAATCTCAATTTTATAAATGTTTAATTCAGGCTGTAACCCAACAAAATATGGACAAAGTCAAAGTGTGTGAATATTTTCTGAAGGCACTGTACTTGGAATTACAAGCTGGGTCGAGGACCAGAGAGCCTGCGACTGTGCAAAGGTTTCTCCATCCCCCTACTGTTTCCGTTTAAGGGTATTACTGCAAAACAGGCAACTGGAAATTGCAAGGTTCAAATCAATATGCAAAAAGGCTGCAGTTTTTCCAGCTGAAATCATCGGATCCCTGTGCTCGAATCCGCTTCAGCTTTAAGCAAGATCGCAGCAGAGGAAAACGAGGCGGAAAGAGAGGGGGACAGAGAGAAAAGGAAAAAAGAGAGAAAAGGAAGGAGAGAATCTCAGGGGAATGCATGAAGTGAAAAGTGGTTTAAAATGGCTGAAGTCGGAGAGTGCTTGGCAGAGTTAAGGAGAAGCATGGCTCAGGCAGAGGCCAGAACATGGAATGTGACGGAATCCTCCAACATGGTGTCCAAGCCAGCACAATATCCCTGGCTCTTGATGGGGCCACTGTACTGTGTTCTGCTAGGTTGGGAAGTGCTGACCACGGGAGTTGCACTTTTCAGCCAGGAATCAGAGGGAGTGGCTCTCCACACTGACACATTTCTCATTAAAGACTCAGGGAGGTGTGACCAAGTCTACAGCTAACTCATTTGTTAGCCACACATGCCTTCACACAAACAAACACACTTGCACTTGTTGGCTAGTCCTATGGACATTATGTTAGACAAAAATACTGTATGTGTGTGTGTATGTGTACACACACACACACACACACACACACACAC
Source organism: Thymallus thymallus (assembly GCA_023634145.1). NCBI lineage: Eukaryota > Metazoa > Chordata > Actinopteri > Salmoniformes > Salmonidae > Thymallus > Thymallus thymallus. The sequence goes on along the minus strand of CM042402.1, from coordinate 27,946,762 downwards.
ACACACACACAGCAAAAGAGGTCTGACTGAGTGACGAGTCAGCACACAAAATGAGAAGCATATTTGAAATTCAATTCAAGTATGTGAGGCTCATCCTTCCTGTTTTTTATTGCTCCTTAACGGATTCCCTGTTAATGTGTGGAGGTGGGCTGGACATAGCTGGCAGCCATTAGCCTTGTATTAGACACACTGACCCTAATGCTCCTCTGCTGCTCACTACAAGATGGTCCTACGTGACTGTGAGGAGATGAGGGTTGGGGGGGTTCAGCATGGCTGGGCAGAGCTCAAGTGTGAACGTGGGACCGCCCCTGACCCATTCTGAGACCCCCAGACGGGTACACCCCACATTCACCTCGCCCCTGTCCCACACACCCCCGACAAAGGATCAGTGCATATGACTAACCCTCGACAACTCCCCTCATCTCAGACATTTATAATCAGGGATGGGTAAAAATGACAAAAAAAACGATTACAAAATACAATAAAGGTCAATGTATCAAAATAAATTACAAAATACTTTAATTTAATTTAAATACATGTATTTTGTATTTACAATTCAAAAATACATTTAAGATTGTCTGCTAAATGACCAAAATGTATGTGTGAAAATGAACATACCTAAATGAACTTCGAAGCACACTGGGTGTTATTATTGGCCTTGTTTCAGGGTGGAGATCATTAGAAAAATACTCAGCATACTCAGCATGCTAACAGATAGTCACATATACGTTAATATTGAGTTAATATTATCACACCATAGTGTCATCCGACTTCTGATAGCAACGCAGGGTGAAAGGGAGCCACAAAATGTGAACTGCTATAAAAAATGGTACATAAAAATAGCATCGAAAGTATCTTGTTACAAATACAGTGGAATGTAGTTCAGCCCAATGTTATTCAAATTACTAAAGACTCAGAAGTAATTGAAATACTGCCCATCTCTGACTATAATGGCTCAAAGTAATAGATGGTAAACTGATGAGCTTTCACCAAATTACCCTTGCTTAGCAAACGGTAACGTTCTTTAATATTCATGAATTCACATCATTCATAGAGCAAGTCTTTCAAGAGACAAATATATTCATAACTATTTCAACAATTGCTTTTAGCACTCGCTTTATTTACCTGGTATCTTTGCTCTGTTTTTCGAGTAATTCCCAAAGTTAATAGGTTAATTGTACTAATTGCTGTGAGGAATGGCCGTGCCGTGACCACAGGGCCCACAGTAAAAGCTTGCCCCTGACAGCCCTGAACCCTGCGTATCTAAGCAAAGTCAAAAGCTGGTGGCAACAGCCGAACCCCTCCAGTGCACTCACACATGCCTCACCTTTCATACTCTGACCCCATTATTTCTCCTTCCATAGAAACCTCTGGAACAGAACGTGTTTGATTGCTCCAGCCCTCCGATCCCTCTCCCTCTCATAATGTTATCTTAAGAAACATGGAAACGATTGAACCCCATTTGATTTTGGCGGCCGAAATGACTACCATATTGGCGGTGTGTATGGATAGCCTCACCCCGAGGGTCTGTGTGTATGTGTGTGTGTGTGTGTGGATGGTGGGAGTGAGGGTCTTTCCCCCAGGGGCCCCTCTGAGAGATTCCAGGGGTTGTGCGATCCAGTTCCTCTCATCAGGCCAAATTGACCATGTGTGCTTGACGGCAGGTTGACTAATCTCCCGACACGTCAGATTGAACACACCACTCGGCAATCACAGAAAGAAAAATATGTTTGGGGGAGAGAAGTCGTAAATAACACTGGCGGAGGAAGCTTCACTCTCCTTCTCTTTGTCTCTTTGAACCCGCTTGAGAAAACAATCAATAAGACAGAGGCACATGGTTTAACTAGAGTTATGTGATTGTTATCATTAGGAAGGCTATGGTCTGCCCTTCAGTATATACACGCCTTGACTTTTGGAGATAATCAATAAAAGGAACTATTTGTGTGGGCGTAAGTAGGGCCACGGGGAAGATAATAAAAGTTACATTTATTCTCAGGGACGGTTGGCGGCCATTATGAAATGTATGTTGCAAAAGTATGAAAAATACCAAAGAATATAGCTTCTTCAATATAGCTATTGAACATGCTAGGAAAGACTAAAATACAGAGAGGGATAGAGAGAAAGTAATGAGAGAGGGAGAGAGAGAACTAGAACGAGAGAACAAGAACAAGAGACAAGAGAAAGCTGGTGTCCTGATGGCGCCAGGATGCATCAGGTGACTGGGCACTGACCAGCCAAGCAGAGGAAGAAAGAGCGAGAAACAGAGATCAAGAGTGAGGGATGCTCTCCTCTTTCATTGGCTGTGGGCAGGAAGTGGTGAAGAGCCAGGAGGATGTGTCCCATGTTCTTAGATGGGGGATTACAGTGGGCACTTGTCTGACAGGGCCCTTTTCATTATAGAGCCACACTGAGCCCTGACTGTGCTCCCAAATCTTTCACCAGAGTCCACCAGGAGTGGCCCTCCAAATTGAAAAGTCGGGAGAAGGAGGGATCGTGTGTGTCTGTCTGTGTGTGTGTATGTGTGTGTGTGTGTGTGTGTGTGTGTGTGTGTGTGTGTGTGTGTGTGTGTGTGTGTGTGTGTGTGTGTGTGTGTGTGTGTGTGTGTGTGTGTGTGTGTGTGTGTGTGTGTGTGTGTGTGTGTGAGAGAGTGTGTGGAGAAGAGGAGGAGCAGGAGGAGGAGGAGGAATGGGAGAGGAGACAAGGAGTTGAGGGGGAAAAATGTGGTCATCAATGCTGGCAGCAGATCCAGTGAGAAGATGATTGTAAGGCAACACAGCGGCAGATGTCTGATGAGTGTCTATTAACCTGCTTCCTACATGTCCCTGGCCCCGTTGGTGATCAATTCAGACTGGGAGGCCTTGTACGGCCCAGCAGGAGGGGCTCGTAATCTTCCTCACCCCCAAAAAAACAGCACAGTGCATAGCTGCTGATTGGCTGGCCTTATTTCACTGGCATCTCTGCTGTGGAGAGGAGAGGAGCCGCCACGACTCAAGACCTGCTGCTTCCAGGTCATCCCTCACTCCCCACCCTTATTCCATCCCTCCGTCCCCCCACCCCTCCATCCCCCTTTGCCCTGATTGACTGTCATCTATGTTCTGTGATGCGGTGGTGAGCGTATACCCAATCTGGGAGAGGCTGTAGTGTGTTGACAGGCTGGACAGCTGGTCATGGCTGGATGGATAGGTATTAGCTCATTGCCACGCACTATTCATTAGAAAAAACACAACAGCTGGAGGAATTTCATTTCTGTGACAGAACACAATCACTGGGTTAGCTGCTTCTCTGACTGCAGCCTGTGGCCTGCTAGTGTAGTTAAAGGGGCAGTGTTTGGCCCAGGCCCACCCTAGCCCCATCTTCCTCTCGCTCTGGTCTATTTCCAAGGAATCAACAGAGCACAGACCATCACGGTGCAATGTGGTCCATTTCCCAGCTTGTTACCTGCTATGAACCTCTGTATTGTATGCGGGGGAGGTTCAGGGTGAGTGGGGAGTATGACCATTTCCTCTCTCTAAGGATGATCATCTCTCCACCCATCTTGCATGCCCCACTGGATACTAACAGATAGATCATCATTTAGCATGTATCCCTCAGTTGTTTGTATTCATTAGAACTAAATCAATCCAAATATTATATGTGTTATCTACAGGATCGCGTCCCGCCCTCGGGACGCTTGAGCAAACGTGCGCTAATGTGATTAGCATGAAGTTGTAAGTGAAAATATCTTTTTCCATGACATAGACATATCTTATATGGGCAGAAAGCTTAAATTATTTTTATTCCAACTGCACTGTCCAATTTACAGTAGCTATTACAGTGAAATAATACCATGCTATTGTTTGAGGAGAGTGCACAGTTTTGTACTTGAAAGTGTATTAATATACCAATAGGGAGATTTGGGCAGACTTGATACAACATTTTGAGCAGTAATGCAATGGTTCTTTGCCTATCTCTAAAACTTTGCACATACACTGCTGCCATCTAGTGGCCTGTATCTAAATAGCTTCAGGACTCCTATGAAATATTATGTCCTTTCTCTAGCATTTCAAAGACTATGTGACAACCCACGCCACCCCTAGCCCCCCCCCCCCCACCCCCGGAAAAACTACATGTTTTCTTCATTGTATTAACTTATACCAGATCTACTGTGTTATATTCTCTTAATTTTAGGCGAAAATTGAAGTGGTTAAGAGGTTTTTAATAAGTGCATAACACTCCCTTTACATTAAATATTAAGTGAGTCTCATATTCCCAAAAAGTTTCATGAGTTCTGTATGCTCCGCCAAGAAATGTATTTTTCATTCTTCCTTTGTTTCAAACTTTTGTTTCCCTCTCTGTCTGTGAGAGAGAGAGAGAGAGAGAGAGAGAGAGAGAGAGAGAGAGAGAGAGAGAGAGAGACAGACAGACAGACAGACAGACAGACACACAGTCCTGGGGGAAGGCCATCTGAAATACAAATCATCTCCACCCAATCATCTGAGTATGCCAGTTAGCTCCCATTAAACCTTTTTTACTAAGCGTGACCCGGGATGCTACGGCTGGCTTAGAGCAGTGAGGAGCAGGGGGCAGGGCGGCGGACCTGGCTGGGGCCTTGGGTTAGCTCCACATCTGGTCCTGTATTAAAGGCATATGGGCTGGGCAGGCCCTGCTCGCATGCACAGACCCGCAGCCCAATCAGCCGTGATAGGGGTGACGTAATGGCCCTGCCTTGGACTCCCCTCCCTCCTCAGCACACTGCTCTGCTGCCCCGCTAGTCCCCGCTAGGCTGTGGAGCCCTGACAACACGCCTGCTCACTGTCATCAGCTAACCCTCACACACCCTTTGCCTTGATGACAGCTTTGCAAACTCTTGGCATTCTCTCATCCAGCTTCATGTCACCTGGAATGCATTTCAATTAACAGGTGTGCGTTGTTAAAATAATTTATTTCCTTCTTAATGCATTTTAGTCAATCAGTTGGCAAGGTAGGCTTGATATACAGAAGATAGCCCTATTTGGTAAAAGACCAAGTCCATATTATGGCAAGAGCTCAAATAAGCAAAGAGAAACAAAAGTCCATCATTACTTTAAGACATGAAGGTCAGTAAATCTGGGAAAAGTTCAAGAACTTTGAACTTTTCTTCAAGTGCAGTTGCAAAAACCATCATGAAACTGGCTCTCATGAGGACTGCCACAGGAAAGGAAGACCCAGAGTTACCTCTGCTGCAGAGGAAAAGTTCATTAGAGTTACCAGCCTCAGAAATTGCAGCCCAAAAAAATGCTTCACAGAGTTCAAGTAACAGACACATCTTAACATCAACTGTTCAGAGGATACTGCGTGAATCATGCCTTCATTGTCGAATTGCTGCAAAGAAACTAAAGGACACCAATAATAAGAAGAGACTTGCTTGGGCCTAGAAACAGGAGCAATTGACATTAGACTGGTGGAAATCTGTCCTTTGGTCTGATGAGTCCAAATTTGAGATTTTTGGTTCCAACATCTCATTCCAACGTGTCTTTGTGAGACGCAGACTAGATGAACGGACGATCTCTGCATGTGTGGTTCCCACTGTTAAGCATGGAGGAGGACGTGTGATGGTGTGGAGGTGCTTTGCTGGTGACACTGTCAGTGATTTATTTTGAATTCAAGGCACACTTAACCAGCATGGCTACCACCGCATTCTGCAGCGATACGCCATCCCATCTGGTTTGCGCTTAGTGGGACTATAATTTGTTTTAGTGGGACAATGACTCAACACAACTCCAGGCTGTGTAAGGGCTATTTGACCAAGAAGGAGAGTGATGGAGTGCTGCATCAGATGACCTGGCCTCTACAATCACCCGACCTCAACCCAATTGAGATGGTTTGGGATGAGTTGGACCGCAGAGTTAAGGAAAAGCAGCCAACAAGTGCTCAGCATATGTGGGAACTTCATCAAGACTGTTGGAAAATAATTACAGGTTAAGCTGGTTGAGAGAATGCCAAGAGTGGGCAAAGGGTGTCTACTTTGAAGAATCTAAAATACAAAATACGTTGTTATTTGTTCAACACCTTTTTGGTTACTACATGATTCCCTATGTGTAATTTCATAGTTTTGATGTCGTCATTATTATTCTACAATGTTAAAAATAGTAAAAATAGTAGGGTCTCCAAACTTTTGACAGGTACTGTAATTCACTGACTTTACTAGACAATGTCTGCTTTTTTTCCCTTAAAAAAATTAAATTTAATAGAGGATCTCTAATACAACAACTTGTGTAACATTTTTGTTCCATCTGTGTGATGTCCTCAGTCTGCAGCACCTATGTCAATCTGGTCTGTGTTAGCCTGACTGCCAAGAGAGAGAGAGAGAGAGAGAGAGAGAGAGAGATAGGTGATTTGATTCAGGAGAGGCCTGTCGGAAAATTAGGAGTCAGTGGAACAACACGTTCATTCTACATTTATCAATGAGACATTGGGCATACTCACAGCTGTGGAACTGCCCCACATCCTCCATTCATTTTAGCTGTGCTCTGATTGCTGAGAGGTTAAAGGGGGATTGGCAGAGCCATTTTTTGACTTTTCAATTAATGATACATATATGGCCATTGATTCTTGAAGAATATAACTTACGGTATGTATGTCTCATGGGCTTAGTTCAACTGTCGTACACGATCAGAACCCAAAATATAGACATGTTATATGCCATTGTTTGTCAATCTATGTAATTATAAAAAAACACTGTATAACTTCATTTTGATCTCATGGATGGTCAGTCCTTGCATCCACAGCTCTGTCTACAAATTAGAGAGTGGTTACATTTCTCCAGCCCCATCCCTCAGCCGTTTACTAAAACAAGCAGAGGGCTGACCACTTAGTTATTTATTTTTCTAACCACATATTGCCCGTTTAAGGGAGGAAAAGGGATCCTACGCTTTGGTGGACAGGTATGGCTGTGGGTGAGTGGCGACTTGGGTGGTAGCTATGTGGCGCTAGCAGTGGCCTTTCAGAGGGATAAGGTTTAGTCGGTTCCTAGTGAGCCCTGAGCTGGTCACACGGAAGTAATGAGGTCAGATTACAGGCAGGACAGCAGACTAGCTAAAAAAGGTTGGAACGGTAATCCCACAGTCATTAAAGGGCCGCTTTGTTGCCAGTGGACGGGGGAGAAAGAGGTGTGCGGGGGAACTCACCAACACTTGATTCAATATGAAAAGCTGCTTGTTGCCACCCAGGAGGAGCAGAGCTGCAGAAGCAGGATGTTAAAGGAAGCCTGCCCGGAGACTCCTACATCCAGGAACAACGACAGGCCTTGTTCCTGGTTTAAGGAGCAAACAGATTAAGACGAATTGATGCTAGCTTAGTGACTCTGAAAAATGGAGGAGAGAAACGCCTACTGATCAATAAGGCTTAGGGAGCAGGCAACCAAAGACAGTTTCCTCACGCAATCAGGGGATAACACACTCACTGAAGGGGCTTTATATCTCCAGAATATTACTTTCTTTTAAAGGTGTGGATGAAAGGGGGATAGTAGGAGCAGAATGAAAATTTATATATAAAATCATAAACAATGAAGTTTCTATAAGGGATGACATTTGAAATCGTCCGCTTGCTGTGTTCAATGTTAGATGAGAAAATTACAATCAAATGTATGCATATATAGCATGTTGCAGTCATTATAGACGGTAGGGATGACTTACTACAGAGGTTTGAAAAATATATACGAAGATGCAGAATTGTTTGGTATAATATCTGCCTATGTTGTATGAGTGTTTTTTTATTTTATTAATACCCATACCCGTGAGGAAAAAGAGACACTTAAATCCAACTTAATGCCCTGACATGCAGATCACAGCAGATGGCCTAACCTCCAGCATCTCACAGTACGCTACTAGAACATACAGTACAGTATGTGTGTCTGGGCCCGGATGGCTGGCACAGAGCTGTTCTCCCATGTTTGCAGAGATCAGAGAGAATCATCTGGGCTAACACGGCAATTATGTCTGAAAGCCCACTATCTCAGGCAGAGATCAGATAGACTTTCTCCCTCTGCTAACGTAATGTATCACATGCCTGCACTCAGGAGCCGTCTCGTACAGCTAATCCCTTAAGAGGTGCGGGCCACCATTAAGTTAATGAAAATGAACACTCTGGCGTGCCATGGCCGCCAGGAACACAGGCAGGGACACCACTGACAGGCAGCTAGCTGCATGCGCTAGACACTCCATTACCCCCTACGCCCCTGTAGAACAGCCAGGCAAGTTGTTGCTAGCGTAGCCGTAAGTAAGCAGAATAATTTAACATTCAACTATCTTGAGATTGAATTTTATCAGATTCAAGTGTTATGTGTTCTCGGAACTGTTGCAAACAGTGAAATGTCTGTGCGATACATCAATACCAGACCCAAAGACTATACATATTCATGACTAAAACAGAGCAATTTTTTGGTGTCTATAAGCTGGGAACATGGCCTTTAGTTCCATGTCCACTTTTTCCGTTTTTGACTGGATTTCAAGATTACATCATCAAATTCATGTTATTTACATATTTAGGGGTTAATTAACTTTTACCCGATGCCTCTTATGAAGCTATTCAATTACCTTTTTGTGCGTTTTGCACTTAAGTAATATTACCATCACTTCCATTACTACTGCACTTAAGCTGCAATAAACTACAAAACTGTACATTGTTTTATGCGTTTTGTGTGTATTTAGCTGTGTTGTGACTGAGTTGTGACCTGAGGTGTGGCCTTTGACCTCTGCTACAGTATGGTTCCATTAGCAGCCCTAGCAGACTGGAGGAGAGATTTCCACCAATTAGAGCAGAGAGAAAAAAAAATGCCATATTTCGTAGCTTTCTACAGTTGTGCTGTTTATCGGCAATGTGGTTAGTCTCTCTCTGACCCTCACCTCTGCACTTGCCCCCTCTGAAGGGAAACATGGCCTTACACTTTTACGTGTTATATTTTTCTCTCTTCTCTCTTCTTTTTTGAATTTGTGAAAAAATATTATTTATTTGCTTCAGGCTTTTAAAGAAATCTATTTATTTAATAGCTTTTCATGTCACCCAAGCTTTAGTGCCATTATGACATCCATTGTACCATGTATGAAATAGCCTACATGTAAAGGGAAAAAAATATGGACTGATCTAAAGCTTAATGGCAAGATATGTGTCATATGTAACCTTTATAACTTTGCTTGTCAGTTTTTTTCCATTAGGGACCTCATAAGCGGGTTGGGCATATCAGTCACTGAGGCCACTGACAGGTCTAACCTTCCCAAGCGGCAGGATACACCATCTTCACCGCAGCCTATTGACCAAAGCAATAAGCCATTCTATATGGCGTATTAAAGTCATTTTCCACATGCTACCTCAGCACCACCCATTGTTCATGCAAGCTCCTGCTGACCTGGGAGAAAAAAACCTTGGTGCTCCCAGACTAAATTGCAACACTTTGCACCGTTACACCAGTTAAGCAATAAGCACCCAGCTGAATTGTTTTTTTCCTTCCTGACTTGAAAGGTGTAGTGATTATCACGGTCGCTCATGGGGCAATTTTAGACTGTCAAAAGGGGCGGCGGAAATGGCTTCAACCCTTAGAAATGCTGACTGCCCAGAGAGCATGTTTCCTTTTTGTACTCGATGTCTCCCATTTCGTTTTCCTCTCATTTGCAAAAAAGGTATTTTGTTGGCAAGCTGCGGCGATGTAATATGTGGAGCCATCTGCCTAGTCCGCTAGCTGCACACTGCTCCTGATGTCAGAGGTGCTGTGTGAGGCTGGAAAATGCTTCCTAGCCCCTGCAGAAATCAGCTCCGCCACAGGACCATGTGACAAATGATTCCAATCTAGGCTGAGCGCCCTTGACTTGACCCTGACCGCTGTAGACAATAAGGGCTAGCTCAGTCACTGGAAAAGATGTTCTGCGCTAATAAACCTGACTGCCGACCGGGGGTAGCCAGGGAGGGAGGGCTGGAGGGAGGGATGCAGGGAAAAAAGGGAGGGGTTTGGTTCTGACCTCTCAGGTGCAGGTTGATAATGAGTGTCCCTGTTTGCTCTGTGAAAATGACCTCACCGGGATGAAAGGAGCCAGCGCTCAACAAAGAGGGCCATTCTATGTCCTTCTGAAACCTGATCGTTCCTGGGGATCGCCTATGAATGTGCTTTCTATCGCATTTCTTTAAAAAGGGGACTTAAGCCAAAATAATGTAAAAGTAGTCAGATGCTCCACCCCCCCATCCCAGACCCCTCCTCCTAAACACACACAGACCTATACAATGAGTGGGCCGTTGCCAAGCTAGGAGGTGTAAACACACTACTCCAGAAAAGGTCTGGGCAACATGCTGCTTATGCTAATGAAACCCCCCCTTCCCTTCTTTTCATCTCCTCTCATCCTTCTGGTAGAGGCTCTCCTTCTGCTGCAGCACTATTGTCATCCCCTGGCCATGGCCATGTTGGCACCATGCTAAATAATACCCAGATAAATTAGGTTACCAATCCTCCTCAAATCCAAGGTGTGGGATACAAAACCACATTTTATTTTTAACAGTTTGCTAAAATCCTGTTGCGTATTCTCCCTCAATTTGTAGACTCAAAAAGCAGCTTTGAACAGTGCAATGCTAATATTACCTTTATGATTCCAAATATATGACCTATTACGTTTTGGCATGTGGCATCCTCCATAGATGCCCTATGTAATGAGCAGAAGCCAAGGGTCAGCATCAACAATATGTCTCCTTTTGGAGGGAAGATGGGTGTTTACAGGAAACGGGGACAGGGATTTGTATGGTACTCTGAGCACTTCTGCAGACTCTTTGTCACAGGGACTTTGGGGAACTTAGTGCTGAGAGTGGAAAGTGCTGGGCACTACAGAAACCAGTGGAGTCTGCTGAACTTTGTGTGTGTCGCTATGGAAGCCAGGATTAGGCCAAGGATTGGCTGGCTATAAACACAAATGCTCTTGTCAGTGCAGCAAAAAGTTTCTTTGTTTGCTTTGTGTGTGTGTGTCTGCATCCGTGTGTGTGTGTGTGTGTGTGTGTCTGCGTGTGCTTGCGTGTGTGTGGCTTTTTTGTTTTGTTTTATAAGCCAAGACACTGACATGTGGAATTGTGGCTTGACTGCAGAGGAGTTTATCATAGATAATTACATAAGAATGTGCTGGAAGAGGAACAGACCATGGATCGTCTGGGTTGGCAGCTGCTCCGCTCGGCCTACACCATGCCCCACACTCCAGCCCAGCACACTGCAGCAGGCAGTTCCCTCTGGGCAGCTTGAGAGGGCGGCAGTGAGAACATTAGAGAGCCAGCGAGCTCCCTCGCTTTCTTCCTCACCCTATCCCCCTCTTTCACACCACATTTGTATCTAGTTAACTTTTTCTATTTCCTGCTCCCTCTATCACTCTCTTATGCATGTGCACACACACATTGCTGTTGTATGATAGAGATAATGGAAACAGGTGAACAGTTGCTAAACAAATCACCCAAAAATCAAACGTACATTTTTGCATATGTCCACCACCACTAAAATCCTAAACCACTTTCATCAGAATAACTTACACATTTTCTGAAGTACATATCTTGTTGGTACAGTAACCAAGCAGGGCATTTCGACGATGACCAATTAAGTACAGAGCCTAATTCGTGTACCATTTACACAAGCAAATGCATATTTCTGGAGGGGATTTAAAATGTTAAGATGTAGTGCAGGATGTTCATCAACTCTTTGCATTATCAAAGTAGCCAGAACTTACTACGAACTGTAGAAGGGACTTGATGTTCCACGTTCATACTATAACACTATAAACCCTAGTAAATCCAGCTTAGATACTATGAGTTTATGCCTCTAATATCCAGTAAATTACTCTCAGCCAAGGATTCTGTAAAGTTCCATAGGGCACAATAAACAGAAACGTTGCTATTAATCATTAGAAAACGTGCGTAACTAGCATTTTTGACACATTTGATAACTCACCAGTTAATTGTACAATAGTGTGATTTCAGTTCCGGTAGACTATTTGTTGTAAGGCAGAGAAAGCTGTTGTTTTCTCCCAGCTTGCTTTGCTTGTCTCAATGTGGCACTGGGCCGAGCAGGGAAATTGGCCGTGATTGACCTGTCACCCTGCAGCAGCATTGCTTTTAACAGCAGCGCCAGTGAAGAAAATCATTGAGAAATGATATGTGATATTTCTCCTTTTGACCAATACCTCTGGATCATTCCGCTATGAGAGCAATGTGAGCTGTGCGAGGAAAGCTAACACATTGGGAGAGAAAAACAAACCTATGGAGTGTGCGGAATGTGATATGACAGCGAAAATAAAATCCCATTGCCGGTACACAGTTGAGCGTCAGCTGAATGTGTTGACATGCCATAGATCCTGCTCAGTAGCGAGAACAACACAACACTATTCTCTAACAGCCTCAAATCATCGACACATACAAATACTGTCGCAACTAATGATTGACAAATGTGTCACCAACAGAACAACAGAAAACAAACCAATCGTTATGATAGGGTAAGTGAATGGGTCCATGATTATGCACTGTTCTGGGCATGCACGCACACATTCACACATGGATAGACCCAAACAAACAGCTACATTTATGCGCGCACACACACACACACACACACACACACACACACACACACACACACACACCCACACACACCCACACACACCCATACACATACACACCTCTCCCCTGCCTGTGGCCTCCGGGGACAAGAGTTCTGTGAGTAGAAGGTACTGCAGGTGGTTGTGGTGGTTATGGTTTATTCTGTGGTTAGAGGCTGACCTGAGAGCTTGGGACTGGGGAACACATTGTGCCATGTTCCTCATTTCCCACTCGGCCATTAGATGGAAATGATTTCTGATCACTGCCTAGGCGCTCTTGAATCGAATGAGTGACCTCAAGGTGAACACGGCACTATAGCCCATCGTCGGCCCATTCAGCCATTCATGCTCTATAGACATCATTACTTCCACATTTTACAGGCGCCAAAGTGATATGGCTGTGAGAGAGAGGAATGAGAGAGAGAGACAGAGAGGAGAGAAAGAGAGAGGGAACAGAGAGGGAGAGAGCATCTGCTGCAAGATTTCTGCGAATCATCAAATATAAAGCAATGTATAAAGCAATGTAGCTCAGTGTTAAAGGATCACTTTTTCTTATAAAAATATATAATCGTATTTTGTTCATTGGCCCTCTGTTTATTTGGTATTTTTTATTTATTTCAGCAGTAAAGATTTCAAGATAAAGCACCTTCAAACATAAAAAACAACATTAACTCATTGTCACACCACATAAACAAATGAACAAATTATGCTTTGCTTTGGCCAACACAAATAAGCAAGTAGCAGCAGACAAATAAGGGCGTTGCAGATGCACAGAACAACATGAAACAAAATGCCCTACTGAAAAGAAATATAATATCCTACTGCTTTTATTAATGTCTTCTAGAGTGTGTTTGTGTGTGTGTGTGTGTGTGTGTGTGTGTGTGTGTGTGTGTGTGTGTGTGTGTGTGTGTGTGTGTGTGTGTGTGTGTGTGTGTGTGTGTATGTGTGTATGTATGTGTGTGCATGCTGAGGGGGAGGTTTATAAGTTAACTTCCACAGCAAAAGGTTTTCCTTTGCCCTCTTAAGATAATGAAAACAAGAGAGAGAGAGAGAGAGAGAGAGAGAGAGAGAGAGAGAGAGAGAGAGAGAGAGAGAGAGAGAGAGAGAGAGAGAGAGAAGTGAGAGTGAGAGAGGAAACAGAAATGTGGCATAGCAAAAGTGCATCCTTGTGGAGGTGACTGCAGATGACTAACCCCTCGGAGCCAGCCTACAGACCTCTGTGTATCAATCCCTTTTCAATTCACTTATGCTGTATAATCATCATCAAGGTCAAAAAGCTACTTCTGTAACCAGAAAAATAAATAAAACAGGTTGCCAGTAAATTAAATAACAACTTCTGTAACCAGAGAAATAAATAAAACAGGTTGCCAGTAAATGAAATAACAACTTCTGTAACCAGAGAAATAAATAAAACAGGTTGCCAGTAAATGAAATAACAACTTCTGTAACCAGAGAAATAAATAAAACAGTTTGCCAGTAAATGAAATAACAACTTCTGTAACCAGAGAAATAAATAAAACAGGTTGCCGGTAAATTAAATAAAAGGGAACAAAGCTCGGCCTCCAGCGAAAAAAAAAAAAGAGAAAATCTCACATGAAAGCTAATTTAGATAACATCAAACTTTTTGCTATTTGACTAATTGGAATAGACTTGCTCTATAAATAATTAATGCCATTAGCACTCACTTTGTTTTGTAGGAAATGTTTGTGTTATTTTTTAGTTTGCATCCTTTTCACATTAAAATGCTGGAGTTGATAACCGTGCTAGATTAATCCCATTTTGGTTCAATCTGAATTACATATAACAAACACTGATTGTACCACTTGTCTAGCCATAGAAGCATTCCATTAAATTGAATATAATTAGGCTACCATCATGTTTATCATATTTATTTCCTTTACATTTTACATGTTTTTTCCATAACTGTCTCGTCTTTACTGTAGTCTAGCCAACAGACTAGTCACTAATTGATTTGCTTGGAAAAGTATCGCTCAGCAATATATTAATTTTATCATTTGTTTGTCTGATTCATCATGCTTGCCTTCCCAATCTGAATTTACATGAAGAAGCTTTGTTAGGGACTGCGGATAAAAATTAGCTGTCTTTAGCTATTATCTATACATTCAGATAAAGAGTATCCTCGAGCAGGGCTCTTAGATTGTAAAGAATACTGCAACTGGGTACGAGATCTTCTGCCGTTCTTCTATGTGCCATGAGCTCTTCTTCCGTTTTAGAGCCGATGTCAAAGCAAGATCCTCTTTACCTTTCAGTCCCAACGTGATTGCGATTTCTCTTCATTCCAGGCTCAACGTGACTTTGACTATGAGTCAGAGAGTCAGTGGGGGGGGGCAGTGTAGAGAGGGAGGTGATTCATGTAATCTCTTCATACGCGCTTCCTGTCATTTGTGTCAGTATTTGTGAATGCCTCTGGGCTTGTCTTTGCTTTGGTTGCTATTTAAGACTTTGTGGGACTCTTTACTCTGTGCTACTTTCAGCTGCACAGCCGAACTGTCGGATGCCTGAACTTGGAACTTCTAATGATTTCCTCTAGTCGACAATATACCGTAGTGTGTGAAGTTCAGGGTCACTGTGCCAGGAGTGTTTCGACATCTTCACCATACAGTTACAGGAAGGTGGACAAAGTTATTTTGACAGTTGACAAGCACAACTGTTATTTTCACAGGCTCTCGTGTTCCCGTCACTCTCAGTGCCACTGTCAGACAGAGCCAGGGTCTGGGTCTCGCAGTGAAGTTGTGGGGGATGGATGGCTCCTCCCTTCTCAAGGTTACAGGCTGCTCTGCTCTCCCACTACATAGCTACGGCTCCCTCATTTCTCTGTGTCTCCTGTCAGGGGCAAATTCCTCATGGCTGGAGGGCAGACGGACGCTTTTATTAAGCATGGGCACAGACTTCTGCTGCGGCGTCCTCTGTCACATTCTGCACTCCGCTCTGTACGACAGGGTTTTTGGGGCCGAGGTGACAGGCACAATTTTTTTCCCTGACGTTATTCTCAGAAGAAAAAGGGAAATAGTTTATTACTGTTTAGCAGCATCCGTCTGTGAGCAGAGAGTAATGAAACGCTGCAGGTCAATATTTTACACAATGATGCATTTTGGGAAGCACACCTCTACAGGGCATCTGTGAAACAATGGGTGTCATAACTGGCCTGTGTGCGTTATTAATCTTGCCCCACTCCCTAATCAATCTGGTTCTCACCTAGCAAACAGTGTAATGCATTACCGTGTTAAACGAAATACCATATTTCACCGTGCCACAAAGGGCTGGCTCGGGGATGATGTCTTCCTTACAAAAGGCAGCCATGCATTACAGCAAAAACAGCTTCCTCAGGATGTTACATCAGTAAAGAGGTTAAATATGAGCCTAGTTATTGGGAGCAGGCGAGTCAACCAGCTTGCCTCTTCAATTCCTTTAGGCAGCAGGCATTTACAAGATTTGACTCTTTTTTTCCGCTGCTGATTCTACTGTGTATGAATGGTATAGATTAGAATAACACAACTGATTTACGTATTTAGAACATGATATTGGTCTTCCATTTTTATATTTTTTTTACAATTTAATAGTTTTCTAATGAACCACATGAACAATCATGTTCAGTGGCAAACGCTCTGACCAATTTATGAAGTGAGCCGACATGGCATCTTATATTATTATCACATTTAGGTCACAAAGTGTATTCATCAGCATTTCCTCTGTACAAATGGTGTCATGGTAACAACTGGGAACCATTTGAGAGGTATGTTGTGAAGTCATAGCTTTCTGAGCTAATATTGTATAGAGAAGGAGTGGAAAAGACTGTCACTATCACTGTAACTCCATGTTGGACAGTCATACTGCAGCGATTATTAAAACCTTTGATTAGTCCAGTGTATGTAATCATGGCTGAAAATCGATTTCAGGGACATCATAAAAAAGAATAGCAAAATCTTAGCCACTTGGTTTTCTTTTTTTAGACTAATCAGGCAGAAACACCAGTGAGCTTGCTGTTGGAGCCAGAGCCAGCCTCATAGCAACCAGTGATGTGGAGCCAGGTAGTGTCCAATTAGCACTAGCAGAACTTAATGCAAACTTCTGGCACTCAACCCACCGTATCCAAATAGTTGTCATAGCATTTCCACGCATACGCCGTCAAATTCACTAACACATCCTGATTTGTTTTCCCTTTTCAAGGTACCCTGAAGTTGAAACGAGACATTCCGTGGATGCTAGCACTGTAGGGGTGTTGGCTGTTAAACTGATTGGCTTGGTTACTGATGAAAAAGCAGACACTGCGGTGGCTGGCTGAAGCATTTTGAAAACTGCAATGCTTAAAAACACATTTGGAATTATACATTTCAGAAATATACGGTATCAATTTGTAAACGTGCATGCTCCAAGTCTCTGTAATTTACAAACATTTTATGAGAAATTGCATGGTACAGCATGCATACATTTATGCTATTTTGACTGAACCATGCCAAATAAAAATTTGGACAGACTGCTCTGATGGAAAAAAGGCCTCCTCTATTTACATCAAGATCATACATTAAAATCTGATTCCCAAAATGACTACAACATGACAACAGAGGTTAATGAATATGCTTTTATATAAGAGTGTCAAAGGGACTGATCGAACATTGTCCGTTTTGGCCTCTACTTAGCAGACTAAACTGGCACTGGACTCACATTCGGTACTCTGAGTGAAATGCCAGAGACAACTCAAAGCAGTATTTTGGGGTAATGTCTCTCCCTTCTCCTACTCTTTTCTGTCATTTTTCTTTTTCCTTTCCTGAGTGTAGACAGTTGTGAGGAGCGTCTCCACATGCTGCAGTCTCTGGCACAGGGCAGACAATTGAGTTTTGGAAGTGGCATGGAACGAGACAAAAGGAGCTTCCTCCCCTCCGTCAGGGCTCCACGGGCACGCTGCCCACTCTTTCATAACGGCATTAGCAGGACAGGCGGGCTGGATCTGGCAGCAGTGGAAAAATCTACCCCGCCATGTTTCCTCATCATCAGTGTCTTCTCTCTGACCTCTAGCAGAGCTTTCACATGGAAGCTGAATCTTCACAGACGGGCCAAACCCAACAGAGACAGGCTTTGAGTCAGTGGAATCTTCTCTACAGAGACGTGGGTAAGTTTGGATTAACTCGAAAGCGCTTTTATCGCCTTCGTTTCAAATTGTACTGTTATTAGCTCAACTGTTTCTCTGTAAAATGAGCTTTGTTTTAAGTGGCCAATGAGAGAATGTATACTATTATGTTACTTATTACTGTAAACATTGTACTGCAGTGGGCTGAATCAGGGTCAGTCAGAGTGTTTCTTGGTAGTCTTAAACAAATTTACTTTGAAACAAAAAAAAGTATACACCTCCCTCACACAAATGGTTATGGGCTGTACCATGTCAGATATAGAGTTGAGTTTGCATCCCAACATTACACTTTATTTACATCACAGACGACGGAAAAATAGCAAAACCGTTTGACATAGAAACACTGGATTTTCTGCTGGGTTTAAAAAAAAAAAGTGAAATTATGAGAAAAATGAATAACATTCCACCAATGAGGCCACTAGAGGACAATTTGGCCATTTGACTGTAAGAAATGGTAAGTATCGCTATTACACAATAAAGAAAATGTCTGTAATACAGTATAGGCCTAAACCTCACAATAACCTTCATTGATCATCTATATATCCCTTCCAGTAACCACATGATGTCTCTTCTTTTCACTTCTTCAGCATCTCTTCCCTCTCTACTTCCACCTTCACTCCATCTCCAGTCCTCCACCTGCCCCCTACACTGCCCCCCATCCCTCATCCCCACCACAGCTTGACCCCACTAGGCTCAGACATCACATTAAATGCCAATTAGGCTGGGGCTAGCCCTGGCAGAGGCTGTGGCTGTGTCCTGGCTTAGCGCAGGCCTGTGTGAAGGTGCTTATTGGACCCTGGAGACCGGGGTGTGGATGTGGTGGGTCCAGGACCACAGAGCTGCTCTCCCCCTGAAGACTCCATCTCCCCACCAACACATCTGGCTTTCTACTCTATCTACCTTCACTCTAGTCCATTACCGAGGCCTGTCTCGCCGACTCATTTTACTCTTTCCGATATGGTTGGAAAAGTTTGGATGAGGGGTTTATTTCACAAAGCAAGGCATTTCACTGTTATGGTGATATTATGATGCAGCTGTTGCCATTCTGTTCAGCAAGGCTCCAAAACAAGACTTCACACCTCCAGGAACAGCTGTCCCACTGGCGTGTAATGGTGATTTTGCGCTGGAACAACTGTGTTTCTGCAATAAAAGGCATTCTACCCTCCTAATATGGATATCAGATAAAAAATCACTTGTCATACACTAAGTAAGTCTCAACAGTCTCATGCCATGTTGGTAATATATTGTATTTTTATTTAGACAAGTGATTTCGATTTGGCTGAGATCAGACCTACAAATAAGGAGAGCATGTGATAACAAGCAACACAATAACATCTCTGGGGCCAGTCCTGAGATACAGACAGTATTCATTTTCAGACAGTGGAACTTAAGAAACAACACGTGATCTGCTGCTATGGTTATCTGCTGGTTTCAGAGCCTTGCCCTTTACTGTCCCTGTGTGATTTACTCGCCACCAGACGGACCAAATGATAAATGTTATGTCTGACCTTCTAGATTTGTTTTTCTTAACAGTGATTTTATTTCCCTTGGACAGAGCAGACAGAGCACAAGGGAAGAGGTGCATGTGCACACCGTCTGTGTGTGTGTGTCAGTCTCTAACATTTTTTTTTTACCTTTATTTTACTAGGCAAGTCAGTTAAGAACATATTCTTAATTTCAATGACGGCCTAGGAACAGTGGGTTAACTGCCTTGTTCAGGGGCAGAACAACAGATTTTTACCTTGTCAGCTCAGGGATTTGATCCAGCAACCTTTCGGTTATGGGCCCAACACTCTAACCACTGGGCTACATGCCGCCCCAAAATCAAATCACTCACCTTCAACTAATTTCAATATCAAACCACACTAAGAAATCTCTAAAACAACAGAAGTGATGGCCTCCGTCCATCATCGGGTCTTTGTCCAGTTGGAAAGAGTTAACCGCCACAGGCCAGACCTAAGTCAACACAGCAATGGCTTGCCTTGCCCTCACTGCCAGATCAATATCTGCAAATAATAAATTAGCTCCCAGAGGGGCGTACTAACCCCCACAACACTGCCCGGGAAAGTCCACAATTGGTGTGTGACTCAATAAGGCAGGTGAATGAGTGCGCAGGGGCACATCTTTAGCACTCCATAATAGAAAATTAATGGTGCTCAAATCAGTGCTGAGGGCACCCTGAGGGTTAGCTAATAGGGCTAGTTATATCTGTCATTCCTCCCAGAGATCCTGAAAATATCCCATGCAAACAGGGAGACCTGCGCAGGAGTAAGGAGGGATTTTCTGCACAGGTGATGGGGGAATCCTTCCACTATATTATCAACCGATGAGTGGATTTAAAAGGACTATTACAATAGTTGACTATGACTTAGAAAGGAAACGCATTTATTGTGGCTGTGTTGATTTTCAGATGCGTGTCTGATTGCGACTACACAGCACAACATGAGTAAGTATCAGCTTTTAAACACATGGCAATCGCAACAGACCTGTTGATATACTGCCCAATTAGAATATTCTAATACATTAGCCTAACCTTAACACAAGTTATTTTCTGTATGGATCCATGTATAGGCTAGTTATATGCTATTTATCAATATACCAGTTATTCGGCATGGCCCATATGTGTGTTAGATGCAAACAGATCCATATATCTCCCAGGTTGGTAATAAGCCTTAAAAACACAACTGATCACTTATTGCAACTATTTTATTCCCGGGGTCCAGAAACAGAGCTATCGGATTATATAAACACACTTGATATTGATCCCCAGCCAGCCACCCGGCAGCATCTTACTGAGACTCAACAAGATTTATTACAACACTGCATGCAGAGCAGAACACACATACACACACACACACACAATCAAGTTTAAATACCCAATGATTTCTCGTCAACACACCCCACACTGATGCACAGCGCTTCGATCTGGTCCCTTTAATTTGCCTATGCTCTATTATCAGAGGGCTGGGAGGGGTTACTCTCCTCCTACCCCCTTCCTCCAGCTCTTCACTTCACTAAACTGTCGGAAGAGTCAACGTTGAACTCACCCACATGCAGCCCCATTGCTGCAAACAGTGTGTTCCGTTCTCCCCGGGTCATATATTATCCGAGAAGGAAGATTCTGGAACAAACGTGGTGCCAGCTGGAAAGGAACAAAGTTCTCTGTAAGGTGAGGAGCATCCTAAAGTAGGTTGGCATTCCGTCAGTTTGGCACCACACGTCTCCATCAAAAACACATCCTCTCACGGTAGATCAAGAGGAGAGAGGGAAAAAACAGAAACAGTGTATTCCTTTTTATGGAGTAGAACTGTTAGGATCTGACGTTTAGGTCTGTGTACATCCGCGTGTGTGTGTGTGCATGCCAGTACCACTACAAGAAAAAATGAAAGAACAAGAGAAGAAAAAGAAAGCCTGGTTCCTCATCATGCGCTTGTTAGCTTGTCCAATCTATGGCAATCAGTGCGCTCCCAGGGGTTGAAAGACACGAGACGTGGGGGAAAGGGAAGCGGGAGCTGAGGAAAGATCAATACTGCACTGGGAAACAAGAAGTGTGGGCTATTTACTTTTCATTGATCTGATGATGCAGGAGAAACACCTCCGTCTGCTTGTAAATGGAGGGAATAAGTCTTCTGTGGAGGGTTGCCGTTTTTTCTCTCCTCACCCCAAGGTCAGGGAGAAAGCTAAAAACAACCAGGAACAAAATAAAGAAATAGATTGCTGGGGCTCAGAAAAGTAATTAATCTGCATTAAGACGCCATGGGAACAGGCATTAACTAGCCATCTTAAGTGAAATTTGGCTGTGAGCTGCAGTGAGAGCCCTGGCAGTAGAGAGAGACAGGATGTAGGAGTGGAGTGGAGGAGAGGAGAGGGTAATAAATACATCAGGCCTCAAGCAGGGCTAGACATACATACAGTACGGGAGCTGAAGTTGGTCCAGCACAGGGAAACACACTAAATTCATAATGCAGATGGCAAGAGGAATATGAGGATTTGAAAAAGGCATAAAACACTATCAGTGTACCATAAATATTCCGTCCCTAAGCTCCCGAGCCATTTGTTTTATCGAGTGCATTTGGTGGACACATTCATCGTCCAACCACGTAAATGCTACAGTAGTGATTTGATTTGATATAGGCTTAGATAGAATGCTATTTTAAGGGGTAAAAGTAAGTTGACCTTATGCTGCTTCTTCCTCACAGGGCCCTGCTTGACTTGAAACGGGCAGACTACAAGGTATGCCAGAGAAACAGATGACACCAGACACTATACTGGATCTCAGACAGCGCTGCAAAAACACAGATGGAGAAGAAAGCAGTATTTCCTTGATCTGAGATACAAACAACATAAACATGTAGGCCTAATAAGATTCATGCTAAATATGATTATACTGTATGTGAATAAAATCAGTGGTGTAAAAAGTACCCAATTGCCATACTTGAGTAAAAGTGTTGTTTTTATATTTTACGGATAGTCAGGGGCACACTCCGACACTCGGACATCATTTACAAATGAAACATTTGTGTTTAGTGAGTCCGTCAGATCAGAGGCAGTAGGGATGACCAGGGATGTTCTCTTGAAAATGTATGGAGTAAAAAGTACATTCTTTTCTTTAGGAAAAAGTTAAAGTTGAAGTTGTCAAAAAGATACATAGTAAAGTAAAGCACAGATACCCCAAAAAACTGCTACTCAAGTAATACTTTAAAGTATTTTTAGTTAAATACTTTACACCACTGGTGACTTGTGGAGCCCTGTACCATTTGAGACTTCAGGAAGACATCAGGAGACTTCAGGAAAAAAATCACACTTCCCTCGCTGGACCAGAAGGCCAAACACCTCCAGCCGTCCGAGAACAGTGTCCACCATTCTGAGGTGATCTGCGTTGTTTTGCACTGTCACCAAGATGTCATCGAGGTAAGGTGCACATTGGGGAGCCCTTGTAGAACCTAGTCCATCGCACGTTGAAACATAGCTGGGGCTCAATCTACGTTTATAGCAAAACAGTATTTTCTGAGTAATGATAGTGAGTAGTTTTCATGCTTTTTCATCTATTTTAATCTGTAAATAGGCATCTGTCAAGTCCAGCTTACTGAAGCGTTGGCCTCCAGCTAGCGATGCAAAGAGGTCCTCGATCCATAGAATGGGTTAGCGTTCCACACAGAGAGCTGTGTCCAATGTGACTTTAAAGTCACCACAAAGACTCACTGAGCCATCTTTCCTAATGACAGGTGTGGCCCATTCTCCGTACTGTACTGGTGATGGTACTCCTGTCTCTGTTAAACGTGTCAGTTCAGCCTCCACCTTCACCTTAGGTTTTATGGCGTATAACTTTGGCGTGTGCTTGGGCTTTAGCTGCACCTTGGCTTCAATGCCTTTCATTATACGTAGCTCATTAGCAAAAACATTGGACTGTCTCTAACACACTCTCCAGGGTGTCACGGTGCACTTGTTGTCCAGTCTTTATTTCCTGAATAGTTTTTAGGCTATACAGTGGTTGTTTACTTTTACTTACAAAGATTTGAGTAAATCAACAAGCTTATATTTTGAGTTCTGATTGGGTATGACAGTTGAACTAATCATGCTCATGAGGCATTTAGACGTTATATTCTTCAAGAATCAATGGGTACATATCATTAATTTGGATGCAGCAACTAAATGGATGTAGTTTGTTTTAGATGTGGTCACCCTAATTCCACCTTTGGAAACATTGCTACTGCAACATGTTAACTCCATCTTTTCACATGTGAGGAAAATGTCATTGTTTCAACACCACATGTGAATCTGAAATTCCACATGTGAAAGTGAGATTTTCACAGTTCTTCTTACATGAAAAACTTTCACGTGAAAATCTCACTATGTTAACACCACCTTTTCACATGTGAGGAGAATAACATGTTTTCACCTCATATGTGAATTGCAGTTTGATTAGCAGTTTCAGATACAAAAAAAACATCACATGAAAATCTGATATGCAGTTTAACATGTGAAAAACAATCACGTTTTTCACAGAGTTTTCTTATACACATGTGAAAGTGGGATTTTTACATGTGAATGTTTTTCACATGTCAAACTGCAATTCACATGTGAGGTGAAAACATGTTATTCTCCTCACGTGAAAAGATGGTGTTAATATATGAACTCTAAATGTAAAACGTGAAAATTAAGTTTCACGTGTGAAATGTAAGCTATGTCACATGTGAAAATAATATTTCACATGTTTTTCATGAAAATGGAAACGTGTCAGTTTGTTCCTTTCACAAGGTTGGAGTAATAACATGTTCAGCTACTTAAGATACTGGCTCGAATATGGGTTCTGCCTTTAGAAATCGAGAAAATGAGAAATCATTTTTCTCTTCCCTCATTGACTTCTCAAACCACAAGCCGGTCTGCCAAGTTCCCAGAAGTCTCACGATGTTGGGCCTTTGGGTTTAGAAACTCTGTGGTAATATTGTAGTAAGATGAGAGCGAGTCATTAACACATAGAAACCATTCGATCCATTTTAGCTCTGTCTTTACTGGAGGGAATCAGGGGTGTAACAATACAAGGATTACAGTGCCACCAGGCATACTGGCATAGTAATACAGTTTAGAAATAACTATTGCATACATAACAATTCTGTCAGCAAAATTATGGAAAACATCACATAAGAACTATCTATTCCACTTTAGGTTATCCTAATATGCATTTTTCATACATAGGCCATGCTTGAATAGGTGAAGAAATGTTCATGTATGACAAACTTTTATTACAGAA